>CM028343.1:59455417-59641449 GCA_016618105.1 Dendrobium huoshanense
ATAGTGTCAATTGTGCATTGACGAGCCTTATAGTGCCGAGTACATATGGATGAGCATGTCAAAGAGTATTAATTTGATGGTGCTTGAGGTTGCAAGCGACCTTGTTTTCATCGATAACATGTGCTAAAGCATTGGATTTCTTAAAACAAGAAGGGATGTAAGCTTTACTGTAGGAAGGTAGCCTCAATGGTCAAATGATCATGGTTGTATGAGTTGAGAGCTCCAAGTGTAGCCAATTTCATTTAGCTAAATCATCAAGTATGGATGATAATAGCACATTAGGTATGAAAATGGGTAGCCTTCATAGATAATCCACCATATGTGGTTAAAGGAAAGCCACATAATCCATATAAACCCTTAATTTGTTACCATAAGTGTCATTTTTCTCTATGTTTCTAGGAATGTAGGTTTTTTGATTCTTTGGGTGACATCCTTTATGGGGCACATTAGGTGTGAATCATTTTATCACGACAATTCAACTATATACTAGATACTTACAAAGGCATGTATAAATATTTATTTAGTTCATTGATACACTTTCTATTGATAGGTCAATGATATAAAAATTAAGTGAATTAATGATGAGTATTAAATGCAACAACTATACTAAAATAGTTAAAAAGTGTGTTCTTTCACTTAAGGAAAATTTATAAGCCAATGAAGATGGAAAATTTCCTTTCACTGAGTCTGAGGCACATAGAACATTTAGGGGTCTACTGAGCCTCCCACTACCACTCCTACAAAAAAGAATAAAATGTTAATGTTTAGTGGATAAATTAAATATAGGTTGACTAAATGGAATAGTGTGACTTGCTGAACCAACCACTATTGGCAATAAAGATTAGTAAGATGAGAGAGTTGATCTCATATTTGAATTTGAAGGAGAGGAGCCTCTAATATTGAGGATGTAGAAGTGAAAGTATATGAGAAGTCTAATTATGGAATCTCATACTTAAGAGGTGGTATCTTAGACCACGGAGGTGGCATTCACTGATGTTATGGTTCCTCCTTAAAGGGTTAAGTAGGCTATTCTACCAAGTGAAGGTAAGAAGAAGAATAATTATTTAGTGTTTTTGAAGAGAGCTTAAACTAATGATAGAGATACCATTATGAATTAGACATTAGTTTATATCTCCTTGAGCAAGTTATTAGGGCATCTACTAAGGAGTTTGATGCATTCTATTTGACATAGTGTTCCCTGAGCTATATACTAAGATGATGATCTTGCATGATTGACTTCTAGTTGTTCCCTCAAGCCTTTTTTATTTAATATTTTTTATTGATCCTTCACTATTGACCACATTTGTATCTCTTACATGAAGAATTAGCTTTATTATAAATGTAAAATATATAGTCCTTTATATATTTTATTTTAAGTGAAAAATGTTGTTTTAATTATGTTTGTTTAAACAATGATAAGAATTGGAAGAAAATTCTAAGGAACTTACAATGCCACAACATCCAATGAAATAATGATGTAAAGCCATCTTCAATAACAATGAGCTGCAACAAATTGAAAATCACAACACCAAGTTCTTGATTTGCCCAAGCTACAACATCCATAAATAAAACATTACAGCAATAGTAGTAATGTTGCATCAAGAAGTTGTCCTAGAAGTGTAAGATTTCTATTTTCAAAGTCCACGGTGCTATAATTTCTCATGCTTACTGCCATTTTTTACACTCGGGCACTATAGTGCTGGCATGGTAAAAGAACCACAGTGTTGCACTTATAACTTTAAAATGAGACATTATGTTAGTGATGAAACATAATTGTTAACTATATAAGTGAACAATGTCATCAAGCACCACGATGGTGCAAACATTATTGAGCTGATGCATTTGTTCACTTCAAGGGTGTTGTGGAGTCAATCTTTCAAGAACCATAATTCTAGTTTACTTTTTTTGTTGTCCTATAAATAGTTGTGATAATATATTTGTAAGGAAGTTTAATTACTTATCTAAAATTTAGTATTTGTTAGAGTACATCTCAATTTCCCTCTATGGAGCAAAATCTAAGGCATGCTAGGGAAGTACAAAATATAATTAATTAGAGTACTTATATGTTTATTAAATAACATTTATAAGTTAAGTGAGAAGGAGTGTATAGGAGATGCTTTTATCCTTTTTGGTGATAACACACTCTTTTATTTTCATTCCTCCATTAGTTTAATGAAAATTACTTTGCTTGTTATTTATTCTATGTCTAGTTATGTAAACTACACGTTAAGTACTAAAGAAATCTATTATTCTATAATATTAAATGATTTTTTTAAAGTTATTTCATTCTTAATTTAATACGCATAGTGGCCATAGGTGCACTTAAAATATAGTATGATGTATAACCTCAATAGAGGAATGAAAGAATAACCAGTAATATTATGATTGGTTGTTTGCATGCCTAAACATAGGATGTAAATGTTGAGTCTAGTGAATAGGTTGTTAAACCTAAGTTAATGTCCCAAGGCTACTAAGATGGGGGTGAATTGGTATTTTAAAAAATTATCCCTCTTTTAAATGAGTTGAACAAAAAATAAACTTTAATGAATTTTTATAAAAAGTTTTTTTCAACCACAACTTTTTAAATAAAAAAATGCAGAAATTAAAAAGCAGTGAAATAAACGACTCAAGATTTATAGTGGTTCGGTCTAAACCAGGCCTACATCCACTCCCTAAAGGTATTCTCTGAGTATTGCACTAATACCAATAGTGTCTCTCCTTTTGCACCCAAAGCAAGGCGGAGAAGCCTTTACAAAACACTCTTTTCACCACTACCCGGTGCGGCAGAAAACTGTCATCCTTTCACACTCTCCTAGTGTGGGCAGAGAACCCTTCGTCCTTTCACACTCTCCTAGTGTGGGCAGAGTACCTTTCATCCTTTCACACTCTCCTAGTGTGGGCAGAGTACCCTTCGTCTGTTCACACTCTCCAAGTGTCGGTAGAGAACCGGATTTCCTTGACAGATCTCTTCACAAGAAATCTAGAAGGAAGAAATAAAAAGAGTGAAGTAATCTCAAATCACAAGTAGGAAATCTTACCTTTGAACACCAAGTGAAGCCTTCACGCTCCAGTGGTAGAAATCCTTTTTTGAATGCTCTCTCTCACTCTCTCCTTTACTCTTCTTCTAATAGGCACGTAGATCAATGAGCAAAAAGATTGGGTGGTAGTCTAATTTGGACTATATATATAAAAGACAAAAAAAACTGCCCAAAAACAGTAAGTTTCAATTCTTTACGTAGTGGATTGTCCCATACGATCGTGGATCGTCCCGTACGATCGTGGATCATCCCGGATGATTTTACATAAAGTGTCAGAAATGATCCTAATGTATATTGGTACAAACTATGTTCGTACACGCTCATCGTCCCGTACGAATTAGGTTCGTCCGATACAAAACGGTTATTTCATAGGTCGGTTCCCAAAATTCTGCATGACGTAACCAACTGTGCTAAGTCGGTTCCTGGGACGAATGTGTTTCGTCCTGGGACAATTTTATACAGAGAGTTTCATCCAGGGACGAAGGTGCATTTCATCCTGTACGATCTCAAACAGAGAGTTTCGACTAGGGACGAACCATGCTTTTCGTCTGGACGAACAGTGCAAGGTGAGAATCCAGAGACGTTCGTACCAGGATGAATATAAAATTCATCTTGGATGATTAGGACTTAAAAAAATTTTCTCCCCTCTGTTCGATCCACTGCTCTTCCTAGGGGTTAATTGACATGATCGTCCCATACAAACTAGATTCGTCCCGTACGATCAGTTCACAAAAATTGTTCCCCTAATAGTGTGTGTTGTGATTTTTCACTCAATTACAATCACTCCCTCTCATTTCAAATCTTATAATTTACAAATGAATATTTGCTAAATTTGATTTGAAGTTTTCAATGCTTGGAGTTGATTTTCTTGAAATGTTAGTACACACTAGAGCAAAAATAAATCTTCCAAAAAGTGTTAGGAGATATATAAAATAATAATATTTAAAATCATCAAAATAATACAAGTTGCAAGAATCTAAAACATGCAAATAACAACTCTCTCTACAATCTCCCCCTTTTTGATGATGGCAAAACAATTATTGTTTGTAGGATTTCAAATTCTAAGAATCTCCTAAACTCCCCCTGAATTGATGAATACATGAAAAATAAGGAGGCATAAATAAATTTTTTTAAAAATTTTATACAAAACACACAACTACAATAATGACAAACATAAAAGGACTACTATCAAGACTATCAAAAATGACTATAAAAAACAAATAAAAAACAAAACAAACAAACAATTTCTCTCCCTTTTGGACAACAACAAAAAGTGAAAAAGAAAATAAGGCTAGAAATGTAAGCAGAAGTATGAAATTCATTTGACATTTTAATCTTGAAAGTGATTGAAATAAGGTATGCAAATAAAATTAAAACATTAGAAAAATCATAAAAAATTTATATAATTTAAGAAGTGATATAACATAGAGAATAAAAAGAATTTATCAAAGGCTTGTGTCAATTTAGACATTAAGATAAAGAAAATCATTGCACTAAAGATGAATAAAAAATTTTATATTTCAAATTTCAATGTCAATTATAAATGAACATATAATCAATTTGAATTAAGAGATTAAAAGAGTCCGAAAAGAAGTAATTACCATATGTGGTGCTTTGCGCATCTTTTTCAATTTTTATGGCACATTTTTGTGCATCTTTTTACTTTGGGCTTATTTTGGGCCTCTTTTTGTCATTGTAAATTTTTTGCACATTCCTTTTGATTTTTGTACATTTGTACAATTTTCAAGAGTAATTAAATCCTTTCCAAAATCAATAATCTAAAATTTCAAATTTTTCTAAGTGCATAAATACTATTTGAAAAGAGAAATACAAAATAAGAAAACATCTAAATTGCAATAGTAATATTAAAGATAATGTAGTCTAAATAAGAGACATAAAATTGAAAATTCTAATAATATCAAGTTATAAGCATCTCTTAAATTTAGAATAATTATATTTTCTAACGAAATTAATTTTAATTTACAATTTAGAATAAAGCACTATTAAGATTAAAAAAAATGAATGTCATAAAGTCTAACACACATTTCTAAAATATTAAACAACAAAACATTGGAACATATATTGATATCGAATGAAGCTATTACAATTTGAAGTTCAAGATATCAATAATAACACAACTAAAACAAGGAAAATACAACAATCTAAAGGAAATCACTAACACATGAACAACAAAGAAACACGGAACAAACACTACAATCATTCAGATGGACCCAGATCTGGAGGAGGAGGAGGTGGTGCTGCACCAAAGAAGTTGAAGTAACTACTCATCATAAACATGTTGGAATTAATGGCATTTATCTGATCACACCTAAATCCCATATCTTGATTGTGTTGAATATCCTAATGCTGCAAATGAGTTTCAATTTGATCAAACCTTTGATCAAAATGAGCCTCTAAATTGTCAAATCTTTGAACCAAATCTTGATAATTTGGTTCAGTAGCATGTGAAGGTTCAACTTCTTCTTCTGTTTCACTTAGAATGACATGAGTTTTGCTGGGCTAGTCCTAATTGAAGATAGCCCTAAAGGATGCATCATCGTAGTAGAGTGGTTCTTCAAAGTCTTGTTCTGGATGAATTAAATCATACTTCTTTTCCAAAATATAGGCAATCAGATGTCCTAAGGCTATGTTCTTCTTTCTTTTATGATCAACATGACAAATTTCAGAGAGACCATAAATATAGTCAATTAGGAGTTGGGCCTCATCTATAGGTTGTCTGGTTATTACCATGTAGGTAACAGTAGAAAGAAGAGGAGTAATATTGACTCTATCCCCAGCTTTAGGTATAATGGAAGTTCTTAGCACGTGCTGGAAGATACGAGCATCACACACTAAAGTTGATACTTTAGGCAAATGATCCTTAACTCTTATTCCTCTAATCACACGATTAACTTCAGTCCAATCAAAACTTGTGGTGGTTAAGGTGTGTGCTCTTAAGCCTTCAGTCCTTAAGTTTAGGAAGATACCAAAGTCAGCCTTGGTTATTTCAAATTTTTTTTTTGAAAATAAAAGAACTGATGACAGAATGGTCGGAGTTGAATGACATGTTTGCCAAAAAATAGTGAAAGGTTTCTCTATTGTAGAAGTGTACTAAAGTGAGGATTAAACCAAATTGAGTAGAGGCAAACAAATGCATTACCTTAAAGGTTAATTGATCCTGTAAGAGAACTCTAGACGGGGTGATTTTCATAGAGACAAACCTAGCAAATGATTCTTTATTGGCTATAGAAAGGAAGTTTCAGATGTATTTCTTGGTGGACCCTTAGCCAAGGTCTTTTGACTCTTGCTAGAACTTGCCATTGAAAGATCTGAAGAGAAGAAAGGTTTGAAAGAGATGTGTGAAAGTGACTGTTTAGTAAAAATTTCCATCAATTTAAAGAAAAATGACTGTTCGTACCAGACAAAAATTTTATTCATCCCGTACAAATTTGATTTGTCCTGTATGAAAATATTTCTTATGGACAAACGAATGAGTTTAAAAAATAACAACTTTTCGTAAACACATAATTTACGAAGCATCCTTTCGTACATGCTTTTGGCCAAAACGATCGTACAGACGAACACGTGTTCGTCCGGACGATCATAAATTTAATTTATTTTAATGGCAGTTGAAAACCGTCCCCCTCCATGAACCGACGTTTGTTTGTTTGGACGAACCAAAGGTTCGTACGGACGAATATCGTAATAAAAATAACCTTATCCATTCAACTGTTTTATGCATTCGTCCTGACGTAAAAAAAAAATTTTTATCCTGGATGATATACGATCGTACAGACGAAAAAATAATTTTAAAACTGATTAACTTAAGCACACGGTTATACACTGCATAAATCATCCCGTACGAAAAAATTTCATCCCGGACGATGATGACCACAAAATTTTATTTTAACACTCAAAAACAAAAAACAAATAAAAATAAACAAGAGAATACTTAAACACAGACTTTGAAGAAGAAAATATAACAAAAACAAACTAAAAAATACAATGAACACAAAACAAAAATATCAATATTGTAGAAAATATTTTTATTTAAGCATTTAAATCAATCACTCCAAGCCTAGTTCTTAATGTACTGAAAGTATCAAAGGCTAAAGGTTTTGTAAAAATATCTGCAAGTTGATTTTCTGTTGTAACATGGGTAAGTTCAATTTCTCCCTTGGATACATGAACCCTTATGAAATGATGTCTTATGTCAATTTGTTTTGTTCTTGAATATTGAATAGGATTTTTTGAAATGCAGATAACACTAGTATTATAATAATAAATTGGTATAGTGCCTATAATTAATCCTAAATCAATCAACTGTTGTTTTAACCAAAGTACTTGTGCAACACAACTTCCTAGTGCAATGTATTCTTCTTCTGCAGTAGATAAGGCCACTGAATTTTGTTTTCTACTAGACTATAAAACTAATGAATTTTCAATGAATTGACATGTTCCAGAAGTGCTTTTCCTATCCATCGTACAGCCTGCAAAATCAAATTCTGAATAACCAATAATTTTAAATAAAGAGCTAAACTTTGGATACTAAATTCCTAAGTTCTGAGTTCCTAGTAAGTATCTTAAAATCTTTTATACTGCTGTCAAATGTGATTCTTTTGGATCAGATTAAAATTTAGCACACAAGCAAATACTAATCATGATATCTGGTCAGCTAGTAGCCAAGTAAAGTAAAGATCTAATAATCCCTCTAAATTTCTTTTGATCAACAGATTTTTCCTTAAGGTCCTTATCCAACTGAACAAAAAAACTCATTGGTGTACTAAAAGGTTTAGCATTGTCCTTTTCATATTTTTTTATGCTGTCCTTAACATATTTAGATTGACTAAGAAATGTACTTTTCTCAAGTTGCTTAATGCTAAAGCCTATAAAGTAATTTAAGTCTCCCATTAGACTCATCTCAAATTCACTACTCATTGTTTTAGAAAAATCATCACAAAGATTTTTATTTGAAGATCCAAAAATGATATCATACACATAAATTTGAACAATGAGTATATCCTTTCCAAATTTCTTTAAAAATAATTATGAAAATAATAAATTCAATAAATTACCAAAAATTTAGAGAATGATGAACATATTAAATCAAATACAAGAAAAAATAGTAAAAAAATAAATATATTAATAATGAGGTTATTACTTGATAACATAGGCCCACGGTGATACTAGATAGCCCGAAGGAGGGTGAAATAAATCTTATAGCACTAGTTCAACAAAGGTGATTGCTTTCCAACCTAAATAACTTTGAGATATTCATTAAAGAATATATATTGAAAAGCAAATTATATATATATATATATATATATATATATATATATATATATATATATATATATATATATATATATATATATATATATATATATATATATATATATATATATATATATATATATATATATATATATATATATATATATATATATATATATATATATATATATATATATATACTGAAAAGAAAATCAATTGCAAATACTGTAAAAAAAGAGATTATTACAGACTACTACCATCCAGAACTAGATTCCTTCTTTAAACAAACTAGAAAACATAGGCGGAATGTTATTATAAGACAAATCATCCCAACAAAAATTACAAAAAATGGCATAGTTAGCATATAAATTTGCTAACTTATTACAACATCTATTAACCCAATTTAAAAAAAAAATTATGCTCCTTTAAGAAAAATAGTTCGTCTCACCACTTGCCACCCAATTCTTGCAAAAATTTAATGACATTGTAATTGTTTCCTTCTATGATGATACCTTTGTAGCTTAACATCTAATCTTTTTTTATCTCACCTATAAAATGAATCGCATGAGTTCTAGATGAGAAACATCCTAATGAATACAAGAAAGTCCAAACACAAGAAGAAATTTCCCTTTGCTGTCACAAACAACTCCAATTCCAACTTCAAATGATTATAATAAGGATGCATCAACATTTATTTTAATCCAATCGGGAGGAGGAGGGTACCAATGATCCAACAGTCTATTTGACTGATTAGTACCCAAGTGTCCCAATTTTCCTTATATCATATATGAAATTGAAGCATAAATTACAAAATTAGTACCAATCACCATTGCACTATCATCCTTCCCTTCATTTAAGAACATGTTCCTTGCTCTCCACATGAGATAAATTGCATTGCAATAAGAATTTATAAGAAACACATAGACTTTACTAAACTTCTCCATCCAACTCCATCAATCTTGAAATGATTCAAAAATAGGAAACCCAAACCCCCATTTTTAAGATAACATATAACCTCCACCAACTTCACACATTTAACAGTTATATGTTCCAAATCCTCTCTCGCTTCATAGCTCCTTAGACAACAAAACTCACATTAAAATCTTCTCTGATTAAAAAAATAGAATGTAGGAATTGCATTATTAAAAATGCGCCACTAAAATACCTCCACTTGAGGCCTTAGTTTAACAATATTCAAACATTTCCAATAAAAATAGTCAAAATTCTCTTGAACCGAGGCCTTATAAGCAAGTGCTAAGATTGAAGAACCAAAATTTTGATGAATCAGTTCTAAGTAATCTTCTTCCTAATCTTGTTGAATCTGAATCCCATAAATTAAGTTTATGAGATCTTCCCCAAAAATATTTTTTAACTCTTGAACATTCCATTCACCCTTAATGATTAGCTCATCTATAGTTTGATTCTCATATTCCGGAACTGACACAAAAGTTGGCCATTTATTCAAACTTTTGACAAATATCCATATATATCCTCAAAAATATCAATAGAGTAACCATTTATAATCTTCCATCTAACCACTATTTTAAGAAACTTCTTACCATTAGATAAAATTTTGCAAGTAGATGAAGCCCATCTTCTACAACCAATCTCACCACAATACAACCCATATTTAGCTCCCAAACTTTGTACAACAAAGAATCTTTATCTTGAGTAATCTTCCATGCCAATTTTGCCCTCAAAAGACCAACCAAACTAGCACACAGTTGAAGGCCATGTCCACCCCCTCTAAATAGTTTACATAAATTGTTCCATCTCACATAATGAAGACCCAATTTCCCATCCTGCTTATTCCAAATAAATCTCTTACACAACTTATCCAATTCATTAAGACCTCCTTTAGGGACCAATGAAAAAGTACAATAGAAGGAAGGAAGTGAAAAAAACACCAACCTAATTAGGGTGAACTTCCCTATAAAGGAAATAAACTTGCTTCCCCAAACATCAAATAACTTTAAAGCTTTCTAAGTTAAAAAGTGAAAATCAGTAGCCACTAACCTCCTCAACACGACATTCACACCAAGATAATTGAATTCCTTTACCACCTTAAAACTCATAATATGTTCTATGGATTTCCATTTGCTCATCTTAATATGTTTACTAAATATAATGGCTGATTTTCCCACATTAATCCTTTGACCTGTCCAACTACAAAAATTAGATAGAATAATCTCAATTTTCTTCACTTGCTTGAGAGTAGCTTTAGAAAAAACTATGATATCATCCACATATAGCTTATGAGAAATCCTTGGCACATTATGAGCGATCCTGATCCCAATAGATTCTTCTCTTTATTTAAAAACATTGGAAAAAAGCAAGGAGAATATAATGAAAATAAAAGGGGATACCAGACATCCTTGACGGAAACTACTTCTTGCATGAATCCAGCTAGAGATTCTACCATTTATCAACAAAGAGAACTTCGGATATTCAACATATTCCATAATCCAACCAGAAAATTTCTAAGAAAACCTGAAGTATTCCAAAACATTTCTTAAAATTTCCCCTTGCTCCATATAAATTTTAAAGGAAACATGCCCTTTGGAAGATCTAGAAATCCTAAATTTTTGAAACACCTCCTGAGCCACTAGCATGTGATCCTCTAATGACCTTCCATTGATAAAAGTTACTTGCTTCACTGATATTAACTTTTGAACTATAACCTTCTTCCTTTTTAATAATATCAAGCAACCACTTTGTAGATTGATCTACACAAGCTAATAGGCCTATATTGGCTTAGAACATCAGGGTTAGATACCTTAGGAATATGCAATAGTAACATTTCTTTCCAGTCCACATTCATCTCTGATGAATAGAAAAAATGATCAATTGTATTCCAACAATCTTTTTTAATGATGCTCCAATAAGTTTTAATAAAGGAATAAGATATCCTATCATTACCATGTGAAATGTTGCCTCCAAATTACAACACAACTGACTCAACTTCCTCCATAGTCAGCATCTTATTTAACAATTCCATGTCATTTTCATCAAGTGAACAAAGTGGCAGAGGCCAACCACATAAATTACAGTTCCTGTCATTCCAATTACCATGGAGGAAATGTTAAAAAACATCAACAATTTGACTTTGATCTTCCACCACCGAACCATTCTCATCTTTAATTTTAAAAATCCAATTTGCATTTTTTTCTGGTAGAGGCAATAAAAAAATACTTAGACATTATTGTTATCAAAGCCTTATGCTTGACTCTTTTTAAGAAGGGAATGTTATATTGAATTGAAAGATTAAGAACTAAAACACTTAAACTAAAAAAAGGACTCTTTTCAACCTAGCTACCCTATTTTTGGGAAATTGTTAGCATTACAAGTATGAGCCTAGGACTTGCTAATCAATGATTTATTGCACTTAAAAGTCATCTAGTGTTATATTCTTCAAAATATAAAATAAAGAACTTTAACAATCAAATTTTTTTCTAAAATAAATTCAAAATTTCTAAAAAATAAAGTTTTAATTCAAACCTACCTTCAATGACCATAAATAAATAAATTTAATTTTAGATAACATCAAACTAATATAGCATATGATCTGTCTAAGCTACATAACCTCAAGAAAACACTTAGATTGTTCACTTAGGCAATTAACTTTAGCTTAGGCTAGGTAAAAGGTTTGGGGTGATTTCTTTACACTACAGAAAAATTACTAATTTCCGGCGGCTGTCCAGCGGCCACATTTCTGGCGGCTTTTCGTCACTTTTCCGGCCGTTTTTTTCGTCGGAATATTCCGGCGGCTTTTCCAGTGGATTTTCCAATTTTTTGGCTTTTAAAAATCTAAAAAAAATGAATAAAATTTAAACTATTTAAATGATTTAACAAATAATTATTAAAAATTATATTAACTATTTAATTAATATTCATTTTAAAATTAATTAGTTAGTTAATTTTTATTTTATATTAAAAATATAAATTTTTATTTTAAATTAATTAGTTCCATTTTTTATAATTAGTTTTTAATTTTTCATTTATTATTAATTTTAATTAAATATAATTTTAGTTTTTAAAATAAATATTAATTTTTTGAAAGAATATAATTTAAATAAAAAACATTCAGCGTTTTATCATATTTTGCCTTGCAGCAAAATGGTAAGAGTTTAACTTGAATCACATTTTTCAGGTGGACAGAGTTCGAATCCCACCATGCGCACGGGCATGCGGGGCAGGCGTCCGGGCAGGCTTTGGTCAGCGCGGGAATGCAGCGGGCAGCGCGGGATTGAGTCCGGGCAATCGGGCATCGGGTAGATCGGGCGGGGCTTCTGGGTGGTCGGTTTGGGCGGGAATTCAGCGGGCAGCCCGGGATTGAGTCCGGGCAGGCGAGCAGAGCTCCTGGGCAGGAGAGCAAAAAAAATTTTTGTTTTTAATTTGACCGGCGGTTTAAGACCGCTGGAATAAATTACCGCCGGAAAAAGCCGCCGGAATTTATTTTCCTACGCCGTTTTTACCTGCGGTATTTTAACCGCCGAAAAACAGCCAGAAAATTAAAAAACTGTCGGAAAAGGCTCACTTTCCACCGGAAAAGGACGCCGGAAATGAGTGATTTTCCTATAGTGATAGAGTGTCTTGCCTAGAGGTTACTTATGTTTGATGTGTTTACTTTATGTACTCTAAATGTCATGTTACAATTTATTGGTGCACATTTAGAGATTACAAATGGAAATGATTCTTCTTCCTTTGAAGATCATAATATTTTTGAATTCTCTAGAAGGATCAAAAGCCAGAAGATTCTAATACAAAAATAAATAATCTTGTTTAAATCTATATTGTATAGGAGTAGACATTAAGGCTTATTTTTTGGTAGAGCCTATCCTACTTTACTTTGTAGGAGATCCTAGTTCATATTTTATGAAATTATCGTTAAATAAAAGTTTTTATGTATATAATATTTTTTCATGCACCATTTAATTATGCAATCTTTTACATATTGTAAAGAAATGATTAAAATTTATTATATTATAATTACGTGATTCCTATCAAAGAGCTATTAAATCTTTAATTCTTTCGATGATTATTTTGTGCTTATGATTAAAAATTTATTATTGAAATCTTGATACCCAAAGCCTTTCTTTAAATTTGTAAGAATTTGAAAATTTTAGTCTTTAATTTAGGCTTCGTTTGGGACGGCATTTTTATTGCTTTCTAAAACGGAGTTTTAGTACAAATTTTTTTATTTTTGTACTAAAACTCCATTTTGGAAAGCAATGAAAAATCCGTCCCAAACAAAGCCTTAATCAAGAGTATTCTCTTTTAAGATGTAATTAACTATTGGGGCTTTTCCTTATAGGATATCTAGTAACTAGTAAAAAATAAACCTTACCTTAGTTCATTTATATGATAGGAGAAGAATCTATGGACACAAAATTAACTTTAAACATTACTTTTCTTTTATAATAAAAAGGGTAAGTGAATATGTTTTTCATCCATTGAGATGAATTAAATATTCCTTATATTGGTTTAAATATGAAAATGAATACATTGGTTTATTTTCATGATAAAAATGATATCTGAATGTTTATTTTGTCTTTTAAGATAAATTGAACATTCCTTATATGTGTTTGATTATGGAAATAAATAGACTTTATCTTTTTAAATTGATAATGAAATATTAATTTTCCACTTAGGATAGTATAATGTTAATTTATGTAGATTTGACTAAAATAACATTTTGAAAGTAAATTAGGTGTTGCAATAAGTAATATTTGTTTGTAGATTTTTCTAACGACTCCACTAGGGATAGACTTATTTTTCAATCTTTAGTGAATATTAAACTTTTTAAATACATACATACATACATATATATATATATATATATTATTAGATGTTTCAGCTTATCTAATTTCAAGTGTAGGCATATTTACTTAAAATTTAATTCCAAACCATGGTAACTGGTTTAACCTAAAAGCCAAGATAATTAGTCTAAAAAAATACTAATATGGTCTTTGTCCTTATAGGGGTTCTACTCTTGTATAGTCTTGTACAGTCTTGTATATATATTTTATTTAAAATTAAATGTCAAACCCATTGTTACTTTGTTTCTTCTAATAACCAAGAAAACTAGGCCAATAAAAATGTTGATTTAGACCTAGTTCTCATACGGGTTTCGCTCATTTGTAGCCTTGAATTTTTGTATATTTATTTAAAATTCAATGTCTATCCAATGGTATTTCTCATAAAAACCAAGCGGATCGACTAGGTTAACTAGAATATTGACTTGGTCCCAGGTCAAGTTGGGGTTATACCAATTTTTAGTCTTGCTTTTTTGTATGTTTATTTAATATTCAATCCAAACCCATGGTTTTTTTCTCCAAGAAAATCAAGAGGATTAAGCCAACCAAAATGCTAATTTCTCCCCAGTTTTGGTAGGGGGGCTACTCGTTTGGAGTCTTGCATGTTTTTGTTTAATTTAATTTTTAAATTGTAAATCTTATAGCTATCTCCCCCCTTAAATAATTTTTTTTTAAAATTAACTCATTGTTTAAATCTTTTGATTGAACTTATTTTCTAAATCTAAATCTAAATCTTTTCACTAAATTAATTTTCCAAATCCAAATCTAAATTCTATCAAATATCTGTCACCCCCTCTAATTCAAAATCATTTGGGTTGGAGTTATTATCAAATATTTAAAACAAATTGAAATTCCAACTTTAACTATTATTTTAGTCATTGTCTTCATAAATTTGGTTCCTATTCAAAATCTTTGAAAACCAAATTAATTAATTTTTTTTTTGATTCATTTCAGTTTAATCAAGCTTTGGGGATTCAATAAACTTTACTCGGTATATTATTTAGACTCAATCATACTAATAGGTCAGTTAATTTTGGAGATTAGTAAAAAATTATGGTCAATTATGGAAAGATGGATAACAAGCTTATTATATCTTTCAATAACAATGTTATCATGATAGTCAACTTTGGCCCATCTACCGAGGGTACTATAATTCAATTTTGATTAATTGACAACATTGAGTTCAACTTCCGTGGTTCACAATCTAAGGTTGCCATAATCTAATTCATTCCAATTGTGTTTGTTAAATCTCTTCTAATAAAATCACAATTGAAGGTAAGTCTGCATTTACCTATGTAGCTGCTAAACATTTAGTATTTTCTTGACACACTTTCCAAAGACTATCTGCTAGTTAGAAAGGAATACATATTATAATTATTGAACTCCCATATGTGGGAAATTTTGAGATGGGGTATTTTTCCAATACCATGTTGAAAACTAAATGTAAAAGAAGAAATAAGAATCACTATCTAAGGCATAGTGCTAAAAAGGTGAAGTTGAATGAGAATTATTTCCTATTTGTTGCAACTGAGGTATCTAGGAAAAAGTCAATTGAACTGATAATTGAAGAGTTTGAAATCCTTTCCAACTATCTAAAAGCAAGTCTAAATCAATCCCACCTTCTATCTTATGCTATTGGAAAAGAAAATTTTCTCTAAACAGTGAAATCCTCACTGCTTGCCTTGTTTAAAGCACTATGTATAATATCTCTATCGAAAAGAAAGAGGAAATTCAAGAACTTATTTGATATATTGGTTTGGAATAATGCCTATAGTTATGGTAAATCTAAATCTAATATTCTAAAGTACTGAAGTGGGTTATCTATACCAATGATGAATAAAAATTATGTAGATAGAGAGTTATTCCTCCATCTTAAAAAAGAATGATTCAAGAAAGGAATCTGAAATATGTAATGTTAGTAGTAAAAATTAATCTTCAAAGAGAGTCAAAGGGAATATCTAAATTCAATCACTAATCCATTTTTATTAGTGATCGAAGACATAAAGCAAAGATTGTTGATAGATATAATCCCATCAATCGTCCAAAATCATTTCAAATAAGAAAGGATGTTACTAAAGTATCTTATCTTTGGCTCATAAATATCCAAGAATTAATTGGTATCATGCCAAAGGTAGTGAATGATATTTTTAGCCTGACATGATAAGGCTGAAACTAATAAATCAGTCAAACTTAAAATATTGTTTGAAAAGCGTTTGGCAGCATAAAGCAACTACTATTTCAATGACATTTATCATTAGCAAAGAACTTTTTGTAGAGGAAACAAGAAAGAAAAATAAATCTCAAGAAGATTCTTCTACTAAGAAGGAGTATATCCTAACTGTCCCATATAATGTGTCAGAAATATCCATTAAAGAGATGATTAATCATCTAAAAGAATGAAATAATAAGATAGAAAAATAGGAAAATAATGAAATTGCAACTTTTAATGTTCAAGATGTGGAGATGATTGAAAGTGTATACATGGCGAATACATGATCATCAATATTGAAAGAAAGCTGAAAAAAAAAAATTAAATTTGGTAGATGTTGAAAATAAGCAAGAAGAAGAAGATAAAGAGAATGCTCCCAATCTAACTGCTAGTCTTCTAGATTAGCTAAGTAAAAAAGATGAGCAAATAAGAATGTTAGAAAACAAAATGGAATAATTAATTATTTCTATGGCCACTCAACAAAGTAAAGAAGTCCCTTTTACTAATACTCAGATAGATTTAGTACTAGTAAAGTTTATTTGAACATTATGGAAAGCCTAAAGAGGTATTGAAATAAAATATAATCAGGGTTAGTAAATTAGATAAAGAAATAGTTCAAATAGTTGCATCAAATAAATGATAGAAAAAAGAAGTCAAACAAGGTCTAGCACAGTCTAAGGGTACCTGATCTAATTTAGGAGGTAGAACCTACTAAGAAGAATTTAAATTGGTTCCATATCCCAAAGGATTCATGCCACCCTCATATGAAAACATTCATGGAACAAAAAATCTTAAGAATCACATAGCACATTTCAGGGCTAGTTATTACAATATAGGATGAATTGATGTAATACCTATTCAGATAATTCCTATGTAGTCAATTTGGTATAAGATTTGGATGGTACACTAAATACCCAATGGGTCAAAGCACACCTTTGTAGAGTTAGAATAGATGTTTATAAAATGGTTTGCTTAAGAATGTCATCATATCAGAGTAGGGGATTTGGTGGTATAAAAGAGAAAACCATATGAAAGTTTAGTTGATTATGTTTTAAGATGAAGATATATTAGCATGTAATGTGAATCTCAACTATTGGAGAAGCATTCTATAGAGATTCTCTTAAAGAACAACTATAGACCAATTACCTTCTTATTAAAAGGATTCATGATAAAAAGTTTTAAGAACTTTTTGAGTAAATCCTCTAATCTTTAAGAAGAAGTATATCAATTAACTTACTTAAAAGATCAACCTTTTATTTAAATGAAAAATGGAAACCTCTTAAGGTTTTACAAAAGAAGTCTTTGTCAGTGTCTGTAGTTGATAAAGGGAAACAACCAATATAAATTTAGGTAGAAAATCTAAATCATCCACCTTAGTAACATTAGTATAATAGATAGTACAATGATAAGTGATTTTTATCTATACTTTAATTAACTCTAGATGGAAATTTGTAGATGTTTGATGAACTTAAAAATAAGAGTTAGTCATTAAAAAGGGAAAATTTCAAAAGAATCTATAAAAACCTCTTAAAGAAATTGAATTTAATTGCCTTAATCTAAGAAGGTGAAAGATGAGGGTATGGTGGAGCAACGCAAGTATTACCTATTTCATAAAATGATTAATTACCTATGGTGAGCAACCCAAGTAACCTTCTAGGAATTACTTGAAAGAAATATTAAAGATGGATCGATTGTGATACCCAAGGAGTATTTTGCTGATTCTAGTCAATGCTATGTTAAATACATAATTCGTGAACCTTCTATATCACTCTAACTTTTGGAATATGGGGATGATTGGAATATAACTTTATCCTAATCCTTAAATAATATTATAAATAAAATTTATCATTCATCTACTCAAGGAGTGTAGAGTCCTCTTCGGGTAGATTAAAAACTCCTAAGGAATAAGTCAAAAATAAAATTCTAGTTAAAGAACTTAAGAAGATGCCAACCATTCAATCTTCAGTTGTTCAGAAAAAGGAACCCAAAAATAAAAGTAATTATGTAAATAGTTAAGTTATAGTTTCTTTAAATGGGAAAGCAAAAGATTTTGCACCCCCTAAAATATATGATTATGATTTTATTGCTCTAGGGGGCTAAGCAAGCAATAAAGAGTGATTCTATAAATTTTTTCTATATATCTAAAAATGATGAAATAAATAGTAGCATAAACTAAGAAATTAAAAAAAAAAATCTATAGAATCTAAAATAAACTTAAATGATATAAAAAAATATCTTCAATATTTCTTTGATAGTGATTCCCCTATCTTTGATATTAAGGGTGAAACTATTTATTTAAGCATTGAGATGTCTAATTCTGATAACTCGTCAGATGAAGTTTTATAAGTGAAAAAAAATCTACAATTAAATAAACCTATTATTTGTTTGTTATAAAGTATTACCACCATCACCATCTATAGCTAACAATGAAAGGAAAATTGCTGATAATCCAAAAACTTAAACACAAATTCAACAAGATTTTGATGAAATTAATTCATATATTCCTAAAGTGAATTATAATGCTTTTGCTCATCCCTAAAAAGTTTTAATGAAGCTAAGTATATATGATGATTGGGTTCTTTTTAAAGAAATGAGAGAGGCCTTAATTAAAGTTTTACTTAATCCAGAGATCTATAGGGCTCAGCTAGTATTAACATAGTCTAAAGAAGTAATGAGATGTATAGATGTTTCAAAAATCACATTCACAAATGAAGATTGGATATTGGTAACCATATATCACAGTCAACCATTATACATTAGTATCAATGTTGATAACTTCAAGTTATCTCATTTTGTTATTGATTCAAGTTTTTTTTTTAATTAACCCACAAAGGGGCCTACGCGTTTGTATAAAAAAGGATAACTAAAGCTCTCTACTGCTCCGAAGAGCTATAAAGTAAAAGTAAAAAAATCAACAAGCTCGAGTTCCTTATTAAGCAAAAGTACACATAAGCCTAGTTACATTCTACAGTGCACAAGAGCGAGCGCCAAAAAAATCATAAAGGTACAAAAAATAGTATTCAAATCCACAATCCTCCTGAGCAGCTCAATAACAAGATCACCTGCATAGAAAACACTCTACAGAAGCGAGTAATTAATAGAAAACAGTAAAAGTAGTAGAGAAAGAAAAAATGCAATTATAACACTAATGGTTGTCAAAATTACCACCAAAGTTTTGACAGACCATCCCAAGAGTATAATGTCTCTTATGTTAGAATAGTTGCTATTTAAATGCTTTACATTTTTGCAACTTATGTATTTTTGATGATTCCAAACATTATTGTTCAAATGTGTAGTTATCTCCTAACAATTTTAGAAGATTTGTATTTGCTCTTGTGTGTACTAACATTTCAGAAAAAAAAATGAACTCCAGACTACGAAGACTTTGTAAAATTAAATTTAGTATGAGATACTTTGTAAAATTTGAAGCTTGCACTTTTCTTAAAAATCAAATTGAAAGGGAGTGATTGTATTTTGAGTGAATAAAAACATACACACACACATAAGGAGTTCATATAAAATTTATACTGATCGTACGGGACGATATCAGTTCATCTTGGACGATCAGACAGTTATCTCCTATAGAGCACATGGAACGAATAGGAACTTGCTCAAAAAAATTTTCTAAGTCCTATTCGTCCAGGACGAAATTAATTATCGTCCAGGACGATTGGTTCACTGTAAAATTTTCGTCCAGATGAATTTTATTATCGTCCGTGACGACTGGTCCTCTGGAAAGATTTCATCCATACGAAATTAAAAATTGTCCAGGACGATCTGGTCTCTGGAAAATTTTCGTCCAGACGAACATATTCTCGTCCAAACAATTAACCGACTTAGAATAGTTTTCAGCAGTTTCTAGAACTGACCTTGTAATAACTGTTCATACTGGATGAACCTAATTCGTACAGGACGATCAGCTGTATGAAGACATTTCGTACACATATTCAAATAGGGTCGTTTCAGATCGTTTAAGTAAAATCGTCTAGGATGATCCACGATCGTACAGGATGATCCACTGCGTACAGAATTGAAAACTTGCAGTTTTTGGGTGGTTTTTCTTGTATTTTATATAAATAGTCCAAATTAGACTACCACCCAATCTTTTTGTCATTTGATCTTCGTGCCTCTTGAGAGAATAGCTAAGGAGAGAGTGGAAGAGTGCATTCAAAGGAGGATTCCTACCATTGGAGCGTGAAGGCTTCACTTGGAGTTCAAAGGTAAGAATCTCTACTTGTGAATTGGGATTACTTCACTCTTTTCTTTCTTACTTCAAGATTTCTTATGAGAAGATCAGTCAAGGAGATCCGGTTCGCTGCCGACACTTGGAGAGTGTGAATAGCCGAAAGGATCGCTTCCTACACTTGGAGAGTGTGAACAGCCAGAAGGGTTCTCTGCCCGCACTAGGAGAGTGTGAAAGGACGGACGGTTCTCTGCCAACACTGGGGATTGTGTAAAAGGACGACAGTTCTCTGCCAGCACTGGGGATTGTGTAAAAGGATGACGGTTCTCTGCCGCACCGGGTAGAGGTGAAAAGAGTGTGTTGTAAAGGCTTATCCGCCTTGCTGTGGGTGCAAAAGGAGAGTCACTATTGGTTTTAGTGCAATACTTAGAGGGTGCCTCTGAGGAGTGGATGTAGGTCTGGTTATAGACCGAACCACTATAAATCTGGTGTCATTTATAGTTTTTTTTATGTTTCCGCATTTTATTTTAATTTTTAACAACTCTGTGGTTGAAAAATATTTTCTAAAAAAACTTTAAAAGAAAAATTTTCATTTCGGTTCAACTTAATCTTCAAAGAGGGTTTAAAATTTTTAAACTACCAATTCACCCCCCCTCTTGGTAGCCTTGGGACATTAACTTAGGCTTAACAACCTAATTACAAGATTCAACAAGTGGTATCAGAGCATCATTTCAAAATCATAAGTTTTAACTACTTTTTGATTAACGTAGATGGCTACATTTAGAAACCGAAACACACCTGAGTGTTACTCTATCACTAGACCTCCAATGTTTGACAATATTCCTTTTGATTTTTGGAAAACACGCATGTCTACTTTCTTACAGTCACTTGATTATCGCATGTGGATGCTAGTCCAGGAAGGTTACACAAAACCAACTAGATTAGTTGATGGAGTTAGGGTAGAAACACCTTATGCAGATTGGACTATAGAAGAACGTGACTTAGCATAATTAAATGCCAAATGTTTAAATAGTTTTTTTTGTGCTTTAAAATCTGAAGACTACATGCGAGTTTCCACTTGCAAAAGCAGAAAGGACATATGGGATAGAATTTGTATAACTTATGAAGGGACAAATGAGGTTAAGCAATCAAGACTCAATATCTTGTTACATGACTATAAATTATTTTGCATGAAACCTAATGAATCTATTTCAGACATGTGCACAAGATTCACTCAAATTGTCACTTCTTTGCATGCACTTGGTAGGGAATTAACTAATGCTGAAATGGTCTATAAGATTCTTTGTTGTTTACCTACTGCTTATGATGCTAAAATTACTGCAATTACAGAGTCTAAAGATCTGAACATTTATTCCATTGACAATCTTCTTGGTTCACTCATTGCTTATGAGCAAGGGGTAAGTCAAAGAAAGATTGATGCAGGTGAACCACGAAAGGACAAGAATATTGCACTAAATGTGGAAGAGTCAGAAAGTGAACACTCACAACCTGAGGATGAAGATGATATTGCATTGATGACTAGACAATTCAAAAGCTTTTTAAAGAGAAAGCAGAAGAGACACCAGCAATGGAATAGAGGTAAGTATAACAGAAATGGCAAGATTTCTAATGAAGTGATTTGTTATGAATGCAGGAAACCAGGTCATATTAAGATTGATTGTCCAAAACTCAAAGCCACTCCTAGCAAGGAGAAGGTAGAGGAGAAACCAATGGTAAAGAAGGGCAAGAAGAAGTTTCAAAGAGCTTTCTGGGCGGACTCAGCTTCAGACTCATCTGAGACTGAAAAAGAAGAAGAAGTCACCAACCTTTGCTTGATGGCAGAAAATGTTGAACAATCAGATCAAGAAGAGGTATGTGATTTAACCTATGATGAATTATTTGAAGTTTCTGAACACATGCATGATGCATATAGGAAAATGAAAAAGATGCATGCTAGTTTAGGTTTAGAATTGGAAGAGCTTAATAAGAAACACGAAATCCTTAGGAAAGATCATGCTTTAATAGATAACAACCACATAAAACTACTTGATGAATATGATGACTTGAATAAAAATTTTGAGAATTTAAAATCATCCTATGCTGAACTTGAAAAAGAATTTAAGAATTTCAAGGATGAATCTGAGAGCAAGACATATGGAATCAATTATACCAATCGAATCTTGGAAGATATGAATTCATTTTACAAACTCACAATAAGAGCTCTCGAGGATAATAGGAATCCCCCTAAACTTGAAGATTTTACAAATCCTAAATATTATCTTAAATTCATGAAATCCCTTAGAAGACAATCATATGAAAGAAAACATAAGAATATTTTTCCTAATGTTAAATCTAATAATTGTGGATTTTTGGGACATATATCTCACACCTGCACTTTAAAGATGAAAACTAATTTGGTGTGGAGAACTAAGATGCATAAACATAGACATACCATACATGCATCTAATTATAAATTTCATAAAGGTGAACCCAAACTTGTTTGGGTTCCCAGGTCTAACATTTGAGAAATTTGCAGGAGTGCTCTCACACAAGACCTCGTGAGAGTATATGGTACCTGGACAACGGATGTTCAAAGCATATGACTGGAGATACTGCTCAATTCATAACGCTGGAAGCCAGGAATGGAGGCAAGGTTACACTTGGAGATAATACCACAAAGAAAGTGGTTGGATCAGGTATGATTAGAAATTTGAAAAACTTTTTCATAGACAATGTTTTATTAGTTGAAGGCTTAAAACATAATCTGTTAAGCATAAGTCAGCTATATGATAAGGGCTATAATGTAAAATTTTTACCTACTAGCTGCATAATAAGCCTAAATGTGAAAAGTGTTTTAAATGGAAAAAGGGTAAACAATGTCTACATGCTAGATTTAAATTGTATTCAATCTCCTACTGCTTTTTGTTTGAAAACTGTTTCTGATGAATCATGGCTTTGGCGTAGGAGACTTTGTCATTCTAGTATGAAAAATCTTAGGAGAATTACCCAAAAGAACTTAGTGAGAGGTATACCAGAACTAGACTTTACTAAGGACCACCTTTGTGATGCATGTCAATTAGGAAAACAAGTGAAGTCCTCATTTAAGTCCAATAAAGATCTTAGGACCAGTAAACCTTTAGAAATTCTACACATGGATCTTTTTGGACCCATAGGCACTGTAAGTCTAGGAGGGAAGGTATACGAATTTGTGATAGTAGATGATTTTTCAAGATTCACTTGGGTTAGATTTCTTTTTCATAAGAGTGAATCGTTTGAGGAATTAAGAAATTTTTCTACTTGGATTCAAAGGAAACTAGGGAGTGAAATAATTTCTATACAAAGTGATCATGGAGGAGAATTTGACAATGAAAGATTTGAAAATTTCTGTAAAGAAAATGAGATTGATTACAATTTTTCTGCACCTAAAACCCCTCAATAAAATGGGGTAGTTGAAAGGAAAAACAGAACATTAATATAAGCCGCCAGAGCAATGTTAGCAGAATACTCACTTCCTAGATATTTTTGGGCTGAGACGGTTAGCATTGTATGTTATGTTCTGAATATGGTGAATGTGAGATCAAATTTGAATAAAACACCCTATGAGTTGCTAAAAGGTAGAACACCTAATTTGTCTCATTTGCATGTATTTGGTTGCAAGGTGTTCATACATAATAATGGAAAATATGCCTTAGGAAAATTTGATCCAAAATCAGATGAAAGAATTTTTGTTGGATATTCAAGTGTTGGAAAATCTTATAGGGTATTCAACAAAAGAACTTTAGTCATTGAAGAAACCACACATGTTGTATTTGATGAAAGTGGAAATTTGGAAGAGCCAAATATTGTTGAAGAAGAAATTGAAGAAAACTCCCAAAAGATTGATAGATTAAATTTGGAAGAAAATGTGGAAGAAAATTTGGAAAGAGAAAACCCTTTGCCTAGAGATTTGAGATTTTCTAAAAACCACCCAAAGGAATTGATTATAGGTGAACCAAGTGAGGGTGTTAGAACTAGGCATGGATTAAACAAGGAAGTCAATCATTTAGTCTTTGTTTCAACTATTGAACCAACTAACATTGATCAAGCACTTTCTGATGAATTTTGGATATTGGTCATGCAAGAAGAGTTAAATCAATTTGTAAGAAATAAAGTTTGGGAATTAACTACAAGGCCAAAAGATCAAAGTGTTGTTGGAACCAAGCGGGTGTTCAAAAATAAAATGAATGACTCAGGAGTAGTCATTAGAAATAAGGCTAGATTAGTTGCTAAGGGGTATAATCATATTGAAGGAATTGATTTTGAGGAGACTTTTACCCCTGTAGCTAGACTTGAAGCAATTAGGGTTTTACTTGTCTTTGCCTGTTTTAAAGGTTTTAAATTATTTCAAATGGATGTCAAGAGTGCCTTTTTAAATGGGGTATTTGAGGAAGATGTTTTTGTAGAATAACCTCCAGGTTTTGAAAATTCTAAATTTCTAAATCATATTTTCAAGTTAAAAAAGGCATTATATGGATTGAAACAGGCACCTAGGGCTTGGTATGAGAGGTTGAGCACCTTCCTACTTGAAAGATCTTTTGAAAAAGGAAGTGTGGATACAACTCTCTTTTTAAGGAAAATTCGAAAGGATATACTTATTGTTCAAATTTATGTGGATGACATCATCTTTGGATCTTCAAATAAAAATCTTTGTGATGATTTTTCTAAAACAACGAGTAGTGAATTAGAAATGAGTCTAATGGGAGATTTAAATTACTTTCTAGAATTTAGCATTAAGCAACTTGAGGAAGGTACATTTCTTAGTCAAACTAAATATATTAAGGACATCCTCAAAAAATATGAAATGTACAATGCTAAACCTGTTAGTACACCAATGAGTTCCTCAGTTCAGTTGGATAAGGACCTTAAGGGAAAATCTGTTGATCAAAAGAAATTTAGAGGGATAATTAGATCTTTACTTTACTTGACTGCTAGCCGGCCACATATTATGTTCAGTGTTTGCTTATGTGCTAGATTTCAATCAGATCCAAAAGAATCACATTTGACAGCAGTGAAAAGGATTTTAAGATATTTACTAGGAACTCAAAACTTAGGGATTTGGTATCCTAAGTTTAGCTCTTCATTTGAAATTATTGGTTACTCAGATTCTGACTTTGCAGACTGTAGAGTGGATAGGAAAAGCACTTCTGTAACATGTCAATTCTTTGGAAATTCATTAGTTTCATGGTCTAGTAGAAAACAAAATTCAGTGGCACTATCTACTGCAGAAGCAGAATACATTGCATTAGGAAGTTGTATGGCACAAGTACTTTGGTTAAAATAATAGTTGATTGATTTAGGATTAACTATAGGCACTATTCCAATTTATTGTGACAATACTAGTGCTATTTGCATTTCCAAAAATTCTATTCAACATTCTAAAACCAAACACATTGATATAAGGCATCATTTCATAAGGGATCATGTATCCAAGGGAGAAATTGAACTCACACATGTTTCAACTGAAAATCAACTTGCAGACATTTTTACAAAACCTTTAGCCTTTGATACCTTCAGTACTTTAAGAACAAGGCTTGGTGTTATTTATTTGAATGCCTAAACAAAATGTCTTTGCAACATTGATATTTTTTTATTTGTTTTGTTTTTTGATTTTGTGAAATTTTGTGTGTTTTGAATGAATTTATTTTTGGGTCTATGATTTTGTTTTATGTTTTCTGTGTTTTTGAATGTTTAGTTTGATTTCTTAAATTAAAATTCAAAATTCAAAAATTGGAGGAAATCGTCCGGGATGAATTTTGTTTCGTACTGGACGATGTGTGAAAGAACAGTTTGCGCGAATTTTAACCGTTTTGAGAGCAATTTTTAATTAGATCGTCTGTACGATCAGACGATCGTCCAGGACAAAATTTTTTTTTTTCTCTCAAACGTCGAGACGATTAAATGCAGCGGTTGAGTGGATAAGACAGTTTTAAATATGGATTTCGTCTATACAAATTTTAGGTTTGTCCAGACGAACAGATGTCATTTCATTGTAGGGGACAGTTTTCAAGAGACATTAAAACGAGTTACTTTTTGAACGTCTGTATGAAATAATTTCGTCTGTACGATCGGTCAAGTCAAAAAGCCTGTACGAAGGGATGCATCGTAAGTTGTGTTGATTACGAAAAGCCGTTACATTTTTGACGAATTTAATCGTCTGTACGAAATATTGTCGTCCAGACGAACGATGATTTTCGTCCAGGACGAAGGTTTTTCGTCCAGGACAAACATATCGTTTTTCTTTAAATATGAAGGCTTTCTAACTTAACAATCACACTTCCAAACTTTACTTTCAATCCCTTTCTACTTCAAATCGACAATGGCCTCCTCAAGCAATAGACAAAAGGTGTTGGCAAAGAAACCCAATAGGAATGCCTCAGAAAACTTCCTGTCTAAGGAGAATGAGGAATCCTTTCCTCGTTTTGCATCCGCCAAAATAACTCCCTCTTGCATTTTAATCCAAAGCGAGTTAAATTTTAAGGTAATGCACCTTTTTGCCTCAACCCAATTTCATTTCATACTTTCTCTCGTCCACTTCTACAACAAGCAAACCTACCACTATTTCCTAGCAAACATGAGTTTTAATTCCGACCACTCCTCCATAAGTTCTTATGTCTTCAAGCAAAAAGTTGAAATCACCAAGCACGACATTGGTGCCTTTTTGAACTTAAGAAGTGAGGGATATAGAGCTCACACCCTAATGACAGAAACCGCTTTCAAATGGTATGATGTCAATAGGGTAATTAGACAAAATGGTCTTGACTATCATGTTGCTAGATTCTCCGGTATGACCAAAAATGCCCGAATCATCCAGCATATCCTTCGATCTTCAATCATTCCTAAAGCTGGTGATAGGATTAATATTACCCCTCTCCTTTCTGCTCTAACCTTTTTTATTATAGAATATCATCCTATTGACGAAGCCCAACTTATCATAGATCATATCTATGGGCTTTCAGAAATAGGACATGCAGAATAGAAGAGAAAAAGGAACATCGCATTAGGACACTTAGTCACATATATTTTGAAAAAGAAATACAACATAGTGCATCCTGATGATGAATACGAAGAGCCAGTATACTATAATGATGATTCCTTCAGATTGCTTTTCAAGGAGGAAAAAGGAAAAGCACATGCCAGTGCTTCAGAAGAGGAAGAAGAAGGAGAGCAAACTTCTGCACCTCAGTCAGATTATCAGAATCTGATTGAAAGATTTGATAGATTAGAGACTCATGTTGATCAAAGGTTTGATCAATTTTATGCTCAACTTAAGCAGTAGCAATAAGACATTGGTAACATTAGAAATGAAGTACATGAAATTAATATCAATGTAATATTGATGGCCTCCTACTTCAACCTTTTTGGCGGCATTCCTCCTCCTCCTCCATAATAGTAGAGATGAATTTCTTTGTGTTTGTTGTACTCGTGTTTTATGTTTTGTTGTGTCAGTTTTTATGTTAAGTGTTTTGTTTTTATGTTTGTTTTCTCTTTTAAGTTCAGTGTATTTTCTTACTTGTTTTAGATATTATAAAATGTGTAATCCTTTCATTAATATCAATGCATGTTGTACTTGTTTCAAATTTGATTTATTTTTGGAATGTGGTTAATTTTTATGAATTTCATTAGTATTATTTAATCTTCATAGTGCTTAAATTAGATTGTAATTTGAGATTATCTATATTAGAAAATCTAGTCTTTCTAAATTTAAAAGTTGTTTATAACTTGTTGTAATTAAAACTTTTAAATTCATGTCTATTTATTTAGACTACATAAAAGTTAATATTATTATTGCAATTTAGATGTTTTCTTATTTTGTATTTCTATGCTCAAGTGATATTTATGCACTTAGAAATATTTGAAATTTTAGATTATTGATTTTGGAAAGAATTGGTCTCAATTACTCTTGAAAATTATATAAAAAGTACAAAAATCAAAAGGAATGCGCAAAGATTTGCAATGTGAAAAAGAAGCACAAAATAAGCCAAAAAAAAATGCATAAAAATGTGCCCCAAAAAATTTTGAAAAAGATGCGCAAAGCGCCACATGTGGTAATTCTCTTCGTTCTAAATTCTTTCAATCTCTTAATTCATATTGATCTTATGTTCATTTATATTCCATTGAACTTTGAAATATAAATTTTTTTTTTTACATCTCTCTTGTAATGATTTTCTATATTCGAAGGTCTAAATTGAATCATGTCTTTGAAAAATTCTTCTTACTTATAATGTTATATCACTTCTTAAATTTTATGAATTTCTATGATTGACCTAATGTTTTTAGTTTAAAATTGCATACCTTATGTCAATCACCATTTAGATTAAATTTTCAAATGAATTTCATATAATTACTTACATATCTCGTCTATTTCTTCTTCAATTTTTGTTGTTGTCAAAAAGGGGGAGAAATTATTGTGTTTTGATTTGTTTTGTTTTGATGATTCTGTTTGCATTTTTCTCTTGTGTGTTTGACTTTGTGATTGTTTGTGTTAAAATTTTTTTGAAAAACAAAAATATTGTTCTTTGCTTCAAAATGCCTCCTTATTTTCATGTATTCATCAATTCAGAGGGAGTTTAGGAGATAGGAGATTTGTTTAAATTGAAACCATACAAACAATAATTGTTTTGCCATCATCAAAAAGGGGGAGATTGTTAGAATAGTTGTTATTTGAATGCTTTACATTTTTGCAACTTATGTAGTTTTGATGATTCCAAACATTATTGTTCAAATGTGTAGTTATCTCCTAACAATTTTAGAAGATTTGTATTTGCTCTTGTGTGTACTAACATTTCAGGAAAAAAAAATGAACTCTAGACTACGAAGACTTCAAATTAAATTCAGCATGAGATACTTTGTAAAATTTGAAGCTTGCACTTTTCTTAGAAATCAAATTGAAAGGGAGTGATTGTATTTTGAATGAATAAAAACATACACACACACATAAGGAGTTCAAATAAAATTTATACTGATCGTACGGGATGATATCAGTTCGTCTTGGATGATCAGACAGTTATCTCCTATAGAGCACATGGAACGAATAGGAACTTGCTCGAAAAATTTTCTAAGTCCTATTCGTCCAGGACAAAATTAATTATCGTCCAGGACGATTGGTTCACTGTAAAATTTTCATCCAGACAAATTTTATTATCGTCCGTGGTGATTGGTCCTCTGGAAAGATTTCGTCCAGACGAAATTAAAAATCGTCCAGGACGATCTGGTCTCTGGAAAATTTTCGTCCAGACGAAGTCAAGAATCGTCCAGGACAATTGGTTCTCTGTAAAAATTTCGTCCAGACGAACATATTCTCGTCCAAACGATTAACCGACTTAGAACAGTTTTCAGCAGTTTCTAGAACTGACCTTGTAATAACTGTTCGTACTGGACGAACCTAATTCGTACAGGACAATCAGCTGTACGAAGACATTTCGTACACATATTCAAATAGGGTCGTTTAAGATCGTTTAAGTAAAATCGTCCAGGATGATCCACGATCGTACAGGACGATCCACTGCGTACAGAATTGAAAACTTGCAGTTTTTCGGCGATTTTTCTTGTCTTTTATATAAATAGTCCAAATTAGACTGCCACCCAATCTTTTTGTCATTTGATCTTCGTGCCTCTTGAGAGAATAGCTAAGGAGAGAGTGGAAGAGTGCATTCAAAGGAGGATTCCAACCATTGGAGCGTGAAGGCTTCACTTGGAGTTCAAAGGTAAGAATCTCTACTTGTGAATTGAGATTACTTCACTCTTTTCTTTCTTCCTTCTAGATTTCTTGTGAGAAGATCAGTCAAGGAGATCCAGTTCGCTACCGACACTTGGAGAGTGTGAATAGCCGAAAGGATCGCTTCCTACACTTGGAGAGTGTGAACAGCCGGAAGGGTTCTCTGCCCACACAAGGAGAGTGTGAAAGGACGGGCGGTTCTCTGCCAACACTGGGGATTGTGTAAAAGGACGACGGTTCTCTGCCAGCACTGGGGATTGTGTAAAAGGAAGACAGTTCTCTGCCACACCGGGTAGAGGTGAAAAGAGTGTGTTGTAAAGGCTTCTCCGCCTTGCTATGGGTGCAAAAGGAGAGTAACTATTGGTTTTAGTGCAATACTCAGAGGGTGCCTCTGAGGAGTGGATGTAGGTCTGGTTATAGACCGAACCACTATAAATCTGGTGTTATTTACAATTTTTTTATGTTTCTGCATTTTATTTTAATTTTTAACAACTCTGTGGTTGAAAAATATTTTCTAGAAAAACTTTAAAAGAAAAATTTTCATTTCGGTTCAACTTAATCTTCAAAGAGGGTTTAAAATTTTTAAACTACCAATTCACCCCCCCTCTTGGTAGCCTTGGGACATTAACTTAGGCTTAACAACCTAATTACAAGATTCAACATCTTAATCTACCAGTTTATATACATATTATACAATAAAAGAATATAAGAGGATCCTTGATCCTTAAAGCCTAACCCAACCACATCCTTCAACAAGATGTTTAACAGCCACTTTCTATTTCCAAAACAATTCTTCTTGAGCTTCTAATTCATAAAGCCCATCTTTAGCCTCTCTAAAAAGAGAAAAGTTAGTCTCAGAAGGAAAAAATTGGCATTGGGACTCCTGGCAATAAAATTTATCTTCCGCAATTAAATGCTAGAAAGAATATTATTAAAAATATTATGAATCCACCAATTTAGAATAAACTTAAGCCTTTTCATCTTGTACCACAATCTACGCATACCGGAAATAGCATTATCCGGATGTAAAGGGGAAAACCAATTTTCCTTCACCAAATTCATAAAAGAATCATAAAGTAACCACATATTATGATTCCTAAATTGAAAAGGCACATCTCTCAATCTAGGCTTAATTTTAATGCAAAGAGGAGAGTGATATGAAAGGGTCCTGCTCAGATGTTCAACATTAGTAGAATCAAAAGAATGCAACCAAAAGTCATTAAATAAAACCCGATCTAATATTTTCCATAAAGGCCCATGATGCCAAGTAAAATCATCACCAGAGAAGCCAATATCAACAAGATTACAGTCCATAATCATGTTATTAAAATCCTCCATAGATTGATAGATAGGTAGAGAGCCCCATATACACTACAATGGGTTAGAAATTGTATTAAAGTTTCCTCCAACAAGTCAAGGAAGAGAACAAATACTATGAAATTGAATTATTTGGTCCCATTAAATCTTTCTAGTGTATCTAGAAGAAGCATCATAAATAAAGGAAGCACAACATTGCATATTAAAACTCTCAATATTACAATGAATGACTTGATTAAAATAACTAATAATGTCAACCCTAACATAATCTTTCCAAAGAAAACCCAAATTTTATTACAAATGTTAGATAAAGCATGCCCTTTTCCTTTGGTTTATTTGGTTGGAGAGAAATGATTCTCATTTCAATGGGGTTAATATGAATCATAAGAGAGTTACTAAGAAAGTTAAGGATAAGGGGGTTTCCCTTTTTTCTGCTAATGTACTCTCTGTTAAGAATTTTAAAAAATTCTTTTTTATTTCATCCAGCTTTTGCATTAACTTAGACGTGAATTCTTCTCAAAGGATTCATAGGAGCATTAATTGGGTGAAGCCAAACACTTATTCTTTAAAGTTAAATGTGGCTTGTGTTGTTTTAGGCATAATTATTGGCTATGGTGGTGTCATTAGAGATCATAATGGCATCCTTGTTGGGTTTTGCTGGGCCTATTACTAATGGTGATGCTAATTATGCTATTTCCTAAGCTATGTCTCATGGCTTATGTTGCATATCTGACTTCAGGAAATAGAATTTTGATGATAGCAAGCACTTCTATTTCTCTACAACTACCTCGTATACTAACATTTCCATAATTATGTTCAAAAAATGAGCTTGGATGGCATACTTCTATGAGCTTGGGTTTTGCCGCCCCTCACAACAGTTCAAAAAATAGCCCCAGCCTCTCCCCTCTCCAGCCGTTCCCTCTCTGGATCGCGTAAGAAGTCTAGCTAGGCTAAATCCCTACAAAGCTCCAGGCGGAAACCCTCCTACTCTGTCTTCCTCGATTCGCGAATAGCTCCAGGACGACCCCTCTCCAGTCGCAAGAAGCCTGTCTCCCTTCTCCTCCCATTCGCAGGGCTGGACGTCTCTTTCTCTCTCCCAGTTCGTAAGAACCGCTCTATATCCCCATCTATTCGCAGAACCGAACGCCCTCTCTCGCGCAAGAAGCCCAGGCGAGAGACCTCTCAGCCCGTCGCCTCTGAGATCGCAAATACCAGCCCTAGTCCCCTAGCTCGTCACCTCCCTGTGCCGCAAGAAGCCAAGGACCGACTTCCCCAGAGCAATTTACAAGGCTTTATCTTCCTCATTTCGCAGAGAGCTATATGTGAAACTCCCATTGGTTTCGCCCTCTGGAAGCTAACCCGTCACTTGTCGTTCGCAAGCTCCAGGCTATGCTTTTCTCTCGTCGATCTCAAACATTGATTCTTACCCTAGGTCGCCTCATCTACTCTAACCGACGCTGGAAATCTTCTTAATCTTTGGGTAAATCTCTTCTACATCTTCATCTATATTCTTCTTTGTTGATTAGGGAAGATTTTGTATATCTTAAGTTTTATAGAACAAAAGAAGAAAGAATAAGAGGTGAAATGTTTGATGTAGTTCTTTGCTCTAAATGTATAGCTTGTTGTTCAAGATATGCATAAGATACTACATTGTTTTTTTTGTTCAGTAAGTGTTATATGCATATTTCTTCAATAAATGAATAACTTATGATAGAGTGTTGATTTCGTTTTAAAATACTTTGTTTCATGAGTAGATTCAATGATTTGGGCTACATATTTGACTTATAATCTCATTTGCTTTATATATCATTCATGAGTAATTGTTGTTCCAATAGAATTTTTTTTCTTTTTTAATTTTGAAAAGTTTTGTGTTTAAAGGTGGGATTTATCTGAATTTTGGAAAAAGTGGAAGAGTTGTCTAGAAGATTGTTTGTGATGGAGTAATAATGGGGAGTAGTAGATTGTAAATGAGAAGTGTCATTAAAAGACAAAATAGTGGCTAAAATGAGAAGAAGACCGAAAATATGTACATGAATTAAAGGTGGCTTATTGGGAATAAAAAGGTAGAAATTGTTTTAAGAGATGAGATATTTTGGAAAGTGTGCTTTAGAAAATATTGGATTTTGAAAGATTGAGATTCATAAAAGTTGAAGAGTAGAACTTGTGCGAGTTTTGAAGGTGAAAAGTGTATGTGTACATTTAGCCGATCTTGATTATGGGAGTAAGATGTGTGCATAATTATGTTTTATTTTATGCATATATGTTTTCTTCTCATATTTTGAGAAAAGAAAGGGGTTGGAGAAAAGAATTTGTTTTGATTTGTTTAAGGGGTGCATAAAGGATGAAAGGTGAAAATGTACATTGGAGAGGTTTTGTATAGGAAAGGAGAAAAACAAGTGTTTTTTATTTTAAAAAAAAATATTTTAAAGGGAAAATAAGTGTGTGCGCATGAATGTTTGGGAAACGAGATATTTTGAAAAGTGTGTCTTTTGTGAAAAGTAAGAGTGTATTGAAAATAAAGGTTTTTTTGAGAAGTGTATCAAAAGGAGAAAGTTTATGTTTGAAAGGTTTTGTGTGAAGACTGTGGAAATTAAAGTGTTTGATTTGGTAAGGAGAAGTGATTTGCATTCATGTATAAAAGTGAGACTTTTGTGATTTTTGAAAAGAGAGATAAAGAGTAGTTTGTGTTAAAGAGTGAATTAGTTGGAATTTATTAGAAAGTGAAAGTGTAAGTGTATGTTAGAAAGGTATTGTATTGAAACATGCAAAAGTAAAGTGTTTAATTTTGTGGTAAGTGTATATTTTCGAAATTGGAACTTGTATGTTTTACAAATTGGAATGTGTGATTTTGAAAAGTGAATTTGTGTGTATGTTTGGAAAAAAAAATAGTGTGAAATATGTAGATATGTAATAGTAAAGTGAATATGAAAATGCGTGTATGAGTGTATGTTGGAAAGTGAAATGATGGGTTTTAAAAGTAAAGCTTGTGCATGTTTTGGAAGGTAGAGATGTATTTGGACTTGTATACATTTTTTGAAATAGTGGAAGTTGTATATATTAAAAGTGAAGGTATGTGTGTTGAAGGTGAAAATTGTGTGCGTTTTAGAAAATATGAAATCGTGTATGTGAGAAGTGAAGTTTTTTGTTTGAGCATGTTTTGAAAAGTGTAACTTGTGAGTAATTTGAAAAGTGGAAAATTTTATGTTTTGAAAAGTATAGACTGATTTTGAAAAATGAGATGTTGGAATTTTGAGAAAAGTGAAAGTGTTGAATGGTTCCAAAAGGACATTCAACCAAGCCGGTGTTCAAGCCCGAAGATAGGTACATCTTTATTTTCAGTAAATTTTAAGTATTTTATTATTAATTATTAAACATGCCTTCTAATCCCTATTTTCCCTATTTTCTTTTCTTTATTGGCATAAACTGCGAGGAACGGTACCGGTCGAGGGAATAAAAGGACAAGGAGCTAATGACGCCAGTCGCCTCTATCCAGCCGGGTAGAGATGCTACGGGCGGAACCACCGGGTCATAGCCCCCGGTGACTGTGAGTATTCTAAAACTTAGGAAACCTTTAGGGTCCCCTTGATGTGGTTTGGGTGAACCTTACCCTTTTAGGTCCTTGTAGTAACTTCAATTTTATTAGGTTTACTTTTATTTTATTTTAGATCCTCAAATTCCTTTTACACACGCGCGAAGTCCTAAGGGTTTGTAATAACAAAAATTTCACCCTATATAACAGTAGTGACACTTAAGGACAAAAATTAAGGAATGAGTCTTAGAAAACTTAGACTTAAGGTGCATACATACTTTAGGATAGAAACATATAACATAGAAAATTTAGTGACATCTTATCTTAGGATTAGTGAATATTTTTAAATTAAAATTCAATAAATTAGAAAACTTTAGCCAATAATTGACCTAAGATATATCAAAAACCTCACAGCTTACTACACACACTTAGATTTGTTTGCTAGGACAACCGACTTTAGCTTTAGGTTAGGCCGATATTTTTTTTCTTACTGTCTTGTTACAGGCTTTCTCGGTTTTCACTGCATGCTGATTGTAAGATTACTAGTATGTTTGTTTATTTAATTTTATTGTACTCTGTGATGTGATTTGATTGACGATTAGATTACCCATAGGCTAGGAGCGATCTGGATTGTTAACATGATTTTCTGCAGGTGGCCAAATTCGTGCAGGGCAGTAAAGGGGGCTAATTAATCAATAATTATATATATATACTACAGCTGCTTAGCCCCCAAATAAGAAGGAGTGTGGCCAAGTGTGGCTAATTGATTCAATTTAAATGCATATATATAACTGCTTGGGATGATTTTTGCTTAGGATAACCTTGCAGGTGGTCTAGATTTTCTTTCTTTTTCTGTGAAATGTAATGTAAATGTAAATGTATTTGAAAATTATCATAAATGTGAAAGTGATTTTGAAAGTGAGATATTACATCCAATTTGGAATCCAAAGAAAGGAGAATATACCTTAAAGGATTATTCTCTTTTATTTGGAAAGCCAAATTAGGATGATTCAATATCCAAATAGAAAAGAAAATACCCCTCTTAGGTATGAGTTTCTTTTCATTTGGATATCCAGACCCAACGGATCCAATGAGTTCGTAGAAGAAGAAAGGATGAAATGAAGAAACAAAGAAAGAAGACGAAGAAATAAAGACACAAAGAAAGAGTATATCCCATTTCAAAAATCACTTGCGTCATTCTTAGGTTTAGAATCCGGGTTTGTTGTTAGTGGTGCCCGGCCACTTTACTTTTCTGCAAATTTTGGGTGTAATTATTTGGACATTGGACATTGGATATTATATTTTAGATTATTTAAAATTGATTGTTTACATTGTTTATGCAGTAGCTTTTTTTTTAGGACCTTGCATGTCGTATTTTGTTTTAGCCTGGATACGAATCGGAGTGCTTTTTTTCATAAGGGTACGCTTAAAATTCTTTTACTTGAAATTTTAATAAAAAAATTTAGGCTCACATAGTAACTCTAACAATCTAAAAAGTAAGCTCGGGACTGTCGAGAGTCAGCATAAGCATATTATTACTTTCTCTTCCTTGTTAGGCACCTCCCCGCATACGGGTTCTGGCAGACCACTTGACCTATGAGGGTGTAGTTCTGTCAAGGGGAAGTTGTGCAATCTCTAGGGAAAAACCTATTTTCTAAGCCTAATTTTAAAACTGCTTCATATTCATTTTATGCATTCGAGTCAATTAGCATGCATTGCATTAGATACAAATTAAAAAGAGTCTAAAATATTAATAGCATTTCTAGACATTTTTCACCCTACATTAGTTGGGGGGCCAATTAGGGTCTGTCTTAGATGTCGGCCCCCAATTCATTAAAACCTAAATAACATCCATACCCATCTTTCATAAGAGACTGAACACATGGTTTTAAAGCGCCTAGGTGGTTTGCTGGCTCCCTAATCCAGGCCGGGGTAAGTCAAGATTTGCACTTTATTAGTTAGGTTCTGGTCACTATTTAATAGTACCCAAATTAGATTTAGGTTCTGAGGCAAATTCTTTTTAGATCTTAAGTCCTCGCCCTCAGTTCAGAGGCAAATTCTTTTTAGTCAAGTTATTATTTAAAACATAAGTAATATTCTCAGAAGCAGGAACAATGTTAGGATAAGTAATACTATCCAGCCTTTGCTAAATAATAGCTTGTCCCACATTCAGTTCAGAGGCAATATTAGAAACTTCTTGGTGGATTGAGGTAGAGAGATTAAGTTTATCATTAGCCTCCAGGACCTTAGAAACAAGGTCCATCACATAAGAAATATTATTCTCCATAATTTCCTGCACAATAGAGGCATTTCCTTCCCCCAATTGAACCACATTTTCCTCATCCCCTACAGAATTGTCATTTTCATGTAAAGATTTAGAAGTGACTTTCTCCTTTCGAAGATGAGGATGTAATCGAAAGCATTTCTTAGTCACATGACCATGCATCTTACAATGGGAACAAAAAATAGGTTGGTTTTCAATCTCCACCTTTTGAAAATAACCATTTAATTCTGAGCCAAGCCATGCCTCATTCGAATGTTTCACATAAACATTTAACTCAACTAAGACACAAGCAACCAAGGATTGAGATAAAAATGCACTAGCTTGATCATTTTGTTAGGGTGGGGTCTGCCAAAAATTGAAGCCAATCCAAAAAGAATTTGTGAATTAAAGAAGTGAAGTCATAAATTTGGGAATGAGATCCACACAAGTGCAATAGGAGATTCCTCCCACACATCAAAATTAGGTGTCCATTTGTGTAACCTCATTTGACATGCTTGAATATAATACAATCTCCTAGAGAAAATGTGACTATAATCCAAGGTGTTGGTAAGCTGTATAGCAAAATGAAGAGGATCCAACAAACCAACATTGAAGGAACCAGAGAGTTTAAGGCTAAGAAAGAACGTTCAGATCACATCATGATTAGGATGATGTAGAACAAATTTACTAACCAACGTGAATGCAAAAGGAACAACAAGCAATGAAACAATCGAATCATTGATCAATGGGAAAGGACAACCCTTAAACAAAGTTTACACAAAGTGAACCCTAGCAAAAGAAGAAAAAGAAGAACCTGACAAGATATCCTTACAAGAATGGGTCTTATCAATAGGGATCGAAGTAGTAGCTGGGATAGATGAAATCTGAGGCGTCATCTCCCTCCACAAAAAACCCAACAAAAAACTCAAAATGAAGCTACAAAAACACTGGAGAAAGAACCAAGAAATGGAAAATGACAAAAAAGTAGAAGAAACTAGCCATGAGAAGGATCAGAGACATGCAGAGAAGAGAACCCTAGATTCACTTTGATATCACCCAGAAAACTAGAGCTAGAGAGTCATTGATGTTATTTATTAAGGTTTATAAATCAACATTGTTATTCTAAGAACTCTTTCATACTTGATAGTGAATACTCATAAACTCAATTTTTATTAAATGATGTTGGGATGATTCAATGAAAATTTTGAGAGAGCCTTAGGTTTGATAACCCTTCTCTTAGAAAATGAAATACTAAAAACCAATGTTGAATTCTATATAATAGATTCTCATACATCTTTTAATGATCTCTCAGGTATACCATTTTTTAATGAATATAGAATGGTGCCTTCAACCCTTCATCATTAAGTCAAATACTCTCATGATGGAGTAGAGTGATGTATTAAAGGAGGCTTAACAAGTTTTTTAATTCATAAAGTTAATGTATATAAAAGTGCTTATTTCTATCTACCTAAGAAGTTGAATTTCTTCTCTAAAATTCACAAACTAGATAAAATAGAAGTAAGCTGAAAGAAACAAAAAAATAAAAAAATAAAGAGAAAATGTAAAAAAAAAATATAATATTAATCTCAAACATAATAATCACTAGTTACCTGTCCCTCCTTCTCAAAGATGTTGTAGAATGGCTCAAAATTCTAGTGGAAGAGTTTAATGAAGGAAAAATCAAATAGTAGAAGAAAAAAAATATACAAATAAAGGTGCTTGCAATACATATTGATTTAAAATCCAATTTAGAGGATGAATCTATTGTGATTGAGAAAAATCTACATGATATAGATTATAGGAATTCTATAAGTTAGTCGAAGTTTAAAACTTTTGTAGAAGCTGATAGTCATGAGGATTGGGCCCAAGTTGGTATGGAACATAATTTAGATATATCTAATATAGAGATTAAATAAGTATTTAGAGAATATTACTTTAATACATTATCCCATAGTGTTATAAAAAAATTAGAGGTGAAAGCATCACTTCCATTAAACCAATATACAAAAGAAAATACCCTTATACCTTCAACTAATACAACCATACAAATTAATGTAATTTTTAATGATCCATAATAGAACTTCCTTTGACTAGTACTCAAACTGAGTGAATAATTTTTCTAAGGAAGGCTTAACACAGCCAAATTGGACTAGAGATGAAGCTCAACAATTTGAATACTTATTTAATAAGAAAAATCATGAATTTAATTTGAGATCATGTGTCAAATTCACTAGTATATGTTCAATTGATGATGCCAATTATTACTTAGTCATATTTAGAAACCTAGAGTGTTTTAGTATATTTTGAATGAATGTTAAAGCCTTTAATTAACTCTATTCAGAAAAATTATATAATATGGATGAATCTCATGATGTAATATGGGATTTTAATCTTGTAATTTGGATGATAAAAAATATTATTGATAATTTACTTTATCTTTCCATGTATTATTACCGTATGACATACTAAAGGAGTCTTTGGATGATATTTGGTTTGTCTAGTATGATCAAAAAAATATACATTATGAACAACCTAAGGATTCTCTGGATGAATTTTATTCATCTAGCACAATTCAACATTTGATTTGTACTAATAATATGGTATGATTATAACTGATATGGGATGATCTTTAATAGAGTAAACTAATCGTACTATATAATTTTCTGTACAATATGTATAGTTGTGACATAGTTCAAAAATATGGATCTTTTAGTCTTGTATTTAAATAGCTATAATTTAATTTTGAAATGTGTTTAGAAAGTTTTTCTAAGGGAGCTTTTCTAAAGTTAGGGTTTGAAGAGAGAGCTTTGTTCTTTTTTTTAAAAAAAATTATAAAATGCATTTAATAAAAAGAAGCTATTACAAACTACTAAAAGAACATCTATCACATTCATTCTTTAACAAGCTAAAGAATGAAGAAGGAATGCTATTAGAAGCAAAAAATATCCCAAATAAAATTATTACACAAAGCATAAATTATCCACTTTATTTCAATCTCTAGAAATGTAATGAAAATGCGCATTATTGAAACTATTTTAAAATAAGAGTTCTTTATTCTAAAACCTATCTTATTGCTCTCTTGAACTCTGTATTGAATCTTAAATCATCATGATAATATTAATATTATCTTATTCAATGATAAAACCCTTGCATTCAAACATCTAACTTTGAAGATGTTCTCTAATCAACAAAAAAACTTCTAATTCTAATTGAGATATATCTTAATAGATTATTTTCCTACAAAAAGTAAGAAGAAATCTTCCATTGTGATCTCTGGCTACAATTACAATTCCTACAAGATTAGAATTCATAATTGATGCATCAATATTAATTTTAATCCAATATTATGGTGGCAGATGGCAAAAATTTTAAAACTCTGAATGGACATTAACATTCCAGTCTACTAGAAGATGATTATGGCTTGGCTACATTGCCGTAGATAAAACATTCAAATAAATAATCAATGTTGGAGGTATAGGATTACTATGATTCACATCATTACATCATTTCCAATAAAGATATATAGTTGTACAATAAATTATGGCTATATTCAAAGATGATTTTGTAACACTTCTAATTCTAGTCATGCAGGTAATTAAAGAATGGAAAATAGGAATTTGGCATCCTAAATCTCTAAGCTTTCTATTATTGTCAAAAAGAAATTTACATTTAACGAAAATATTTAAGTGATTCTCCCCTTCTTAATAGCCTCTAACAAAGAAAGCATCTTGTATTAGATTCCTATATTTAAGAAACTCATTGGAAGGGATAGCATTCTTACTCAATCTCCACTTGAACATCTCCTCCTATTTATGCTTAAGTTTATTGAGCCATTTTCTAGAGAGAGAGAGAGACAATTTCTGGAGAGAGAAATTTTCAAAGTTCAATTTCCTGATTGATTGGAACATCGCTGGCAAGGATTATTGGCCAGTCGTCTACCATCTCAGGTGGTTGTATAATGGATGGCCTGAGTTGTGGTAATTCAATACTGCAATAAGAATCATTCATTTCGGATTGCTGGATTAATCCTAAGATTCCATCCAATGGACCTTTGGTGATCAGAGAACCAAGTGAGGTTCTGACGAAAGGTTTATATCCTATTATTGGTAAAGGCAAACAAGTGGCAACTGATTAAAATGTGCAAACTCCTTTGACTGTGAAATTTAAATCAAATGAGATCAACTCATCATCAACTGATATGAAGATCATTGTTAATAGATTCCAAAATACTGTCAAATTCAACGATTTATCAAAGGGAGACCCTTTAATTCAAAATATGGTCGCAAGCACATCTGTTGTTCGGGAGAATGTCCAAATGAATGAAGAATGAATGATTGGTGATTCGGTATTAACTATACCGAATATTCCTTGGGCAAAATGTCCTTACATCAAGCTAAACATTCCAAAGGGAGATTCTTTCATGTTAAATAATGGCAAGGAAATTAAACGGTATGAACCAAAGATGATTGAGAATACTGATAAACTCCAAAAATACATTGTGGCAAAGGTATTTGGAAAACTAATTCCTATTCAAATAATAGTTGTGGAGTTGAGACATCAATAGGCTCAATTTGGAAAATTTCACTGTACTATTCTTGGCTCAAGTTGGGTGATGTGTTCGTTCTTCTCATAAGATTCAATGGAAAAGGTGATTTTAGGAGGTCCATGGTTTGTAAATGGTCATGTAATTGGCTTGACAAATTGAATCCCAAATTTTCAACTACATCTTAAAGAGTCTAACATCTCTAGTGTGCGTAAGAATGCTGAGTATTCCACTTTATTATTGGGACAAAATTCATGTTGCTAGGATTGCTTCATTAATTGGAACTCCTCTGTTAATCGATGGTGATATGTATTAATGGGGAAGAAGGGAGTTCGCAAGAGTCTGCATTCATTTGGAGTTAGATAAGCAAATGCCACTAGGTGTTTGGGTGGATGGGCTTGATGGACGATTCTTCTGAAAAATTGAGTATGAAAAAATCTCATCCTTTTGCTACAACTATGGAAGGATAGGTCATCTGAGCAATGTTTTCATTCCAAAGTAAGATTTAGATACTAATGTTTCAATAACTGTTTCTACAGAAATAGGTTTAGGATTACTATTGGTTAGTAATCCTAAGGAACAAACGAGTTATGGACCGTGGGTTCATGTTAATAAAAAGAGAAGAAGGAGGGTAAATGCTATATTTGAAAAGAAGAGTTTAGGGATGAATAAAGGTCTATATGCTAGATTGGTTGCTGATCAAACCTTAACTTTGGTTATTCTGGAAGAACAAGTGACTGGAACGAGACTACAACTAGAAGGAGGGAATGTAGATGTGGTTGCTGTTGCAAATGATGATGCTGAAATATGAATAAATATAAAGGAAATTGCTGTTGGGAATTCTAGAGAATTAACAAGGAATTCAACACTTGAGATTGGTAAGAATTATTCTTCTAATATTGAGAATTTTCCAATTCAAGAAAATAGATTCAAATTGCTGAAAGCAGAAGCTGAAGTGGACAGTTTAGTAGAAAAATTTGTGCTAATTATCATTGAACCTAATTTTGAAGAAGGAGAAATTTGAAAATATGATGGAATCAATAATGTAGTTATTTTGGTTTTAAAAAACATTGATAGTAAGATTGAAGATGTTCCTGAAGACATGGGGAATAACAATCTGGAAAATGTTTATCTTGGTTCTCAAATACTGATACTTTTGAAAGAACTAAAGCATCTTGGCCCCTTGAGCAATTCATCTAGAACCAAAAAATATGAGGGAATGAATAAATTTAGGAGTGGGGGTCCATCCCCCTCTGTATCTAAATGACTTCCTTAGCTTTTTAGAATTGTTGGAGGGGGGGGGGGGGGGGGGGGGGGGGCGCAAATATTTAAAAAAAATATGTTTAAGATTGGGATGTGTTTTTTGTTGGTGTGGTAGAGACAAAAACTCTTCTTTTGAGAGATATGAGATTAATAAATTCATGGGTGAAGATTAGGATTTTTTCTTATATCCATCTGATGGCTCTTCTGGAGGAATTATGGTCTTATGGAAATCTAGCTTGGTCTCATTCACTTTATTTGATGCTTTAACCCAATGTGTAATTGGGGAGTTGAATATTTTCAATAAAGGAACTTGGATGGTTTCAACGATGTATGCCAATAAAAAATTGTATATGAGAAGGAGGTTGTGGGAAAGTTTAGAAGTGAAATGTGACAAGGATACACCTTCGGTTGTGGGGGGAAGACTTTAACTATATATTATCGCAAGAAGAGAAGAAGGGTAGGAAGAAGTTCTCCTTTTCTCAAGGACCGCAAGAGATGACACCTTTCATGTCTAGGAATGATCTTCATGATGTTGGTTTGGTGGGACAAAAATTTACCTGGTGCAATAATAAAACTGGGAATGCTAGTATTCTAGACAGGCTTGATAAATGTCTTTTGAACACTAGAGCTTTGAATGAGATTCACAATGCTCTGGTCAGACACTTGGCAAGGATTGCATTTGACCATTACACTTTAATTCTAAAAATTTACAAAGATAAAGTTCATGAAAAAAAAAATTCCTTAAATATGAAGATGTATGGGCTTCTTTTCTAGTGTTTAAGGCATTTGTACTAAAGACTTGGAACAAATCGGCAGGTGGTGATGCAATGAATGTTCTCAATGTTAAATGTAGAAGGGTTTTGAGAACTCTATATTTTTGGAGCAAAACAAATATTAAAAACTTTATGGAGCTAAAAGATTCACTGAAAATTGATATCTCTACTCTTCAAATTGAAGACTTAAATGGCCAAGGTTTGTCCAGTTAAAAATTGCTCTTATTAAGATCCAAAACTCATGAATTCAATACAACAATGGCTCAGTTAAACACATGGTGGAGACAAAGAGCAAAGGTAAAGTGGATTCAGGAAAATGACATGAACTCAAAGTTCTTCCACTCTTTTGCTAATGGAAGGAGAATTGGAAACTCAATACACCAACTGAAAATGATGAAGGTAAATTGGTAATGGAGGAGACCGAACTAGAAGAAATTATGATGGATTTCTTCAGCAAAAAAATGGAGGAATAGATAATGTGTCTTGGAAGGATGGCCTCTGATTTTGAATTCATTAACTGAACCAAAGTATAAATAACTAGAAGCTGGATTTACATTTCAAGGAGTGGAATTTGTTATTAAAAACCTTGGCAAATATGATGGATTTCTTCAGCAAAAAAATGGAGGAATAGATAATGTGTCTTGGAAGGATGGCCTCTGATTTTGAATTCATTAACTGAACCAAAGTATAAATAACTAGAAGCTAGATTTACATTTCAAGGAGTGGAATTTGTTATTAAAAACCTTGGCAATAATATTTCTCCTGGATTAGATGGCATCAACTACTTTTTTTTTTATTATTACTGGAACTTAATAGGGAATGATGTTTGGCTTGCAATCCGGCATTTCTTTTGGCAGGGAGGCTTTGTTCTAAATGGAAAGAATCATTGGTGGTTCTCATTCCTAAAGTTTCAAATCTGTTGCTCCTTCAAATTTTCATCCTATCAGTCTATCTGCATCTATATATAAATTTATAGCCAAGATGTTGCTGAATAGGCTATTAAAGGTTTTTAATGAGTTAATTTTAGAAGTTCAAGCTGCTTTCATCAAAGGTAGATCCTTATCAAATTATGAACAACTAGCTCAAGAACTTTTCAATAAACTAAGGTTTTTAGAATCAAAAAAAGGTTTGGTGTAATTCAAATTAGACATTGGGAAAGCTTATGATAATATGGCTTGGGAAACATTGAGAATGGTATTTGATTATTTTGGCTTCCCAATAAAATTTTCAAATCTCCTAATGAAATGTGTGGAAAATCTAGAATTCTTTATTATGATCAATGGCAAAAATTCAAATGGGATCAAAGCTAAAAGCAAATTTAGATAAGGTTGCTCGCTATCTCCTTACTTGTTTATCCTTTGCTCTCAACTTTTGACAAATTATTTGAGTCATAGAGGAAAGAATTTGGAGATAAAAATTGCTTCTATACCTCTAGAATCTCTCATTTATTGCATGTGGATAACATTCTCTTATTTTTAGAAGCCAAGATGAAGCTTATGAAGAAATTTAGAAGAATTATACTTGCTTTTTGTAGCCGGACTGGGCTATGTGTCAATAACAGGAAATCTATAATTTTGTTTGGGAAAACTGTGAAACAAAAAACAAAGAAAGCTACATAAAACTTATGGGGCTACAAAGCAGGAAATGAATTGAACTATCTTGGGATTAAAAGGGCCTTGAGAAGGCTAGTTTCATCATATTTCAATGATATTATAGAGAAAGCTGCTAGTAAACTTAATATATGGGGAAAATGATTTATTTCACTAGTTGGAAGATTTGTATTAGTGAAATCTGTCATGGCATCCTTACCAATTTTCGTTGCTTCTCACTCTTTAATACCAATGAGTACTCTAAAAAAATTTGACAAGGTTTGTTGGAGTTTTATTTGGGACAATCCAGGAGGGAATCACGGTTTGCACTACCTTGCTTGGGAGGATTTTTGCAAACCTTGGAATGCTGGAGGTCAAGGAGATCATTCAGCAATTTCAATAGCTGGGCCATTGAGAGCTAAATTTGCCTGGAGTTTTTTAAGGAGAGAAGATTCTATGCTTAATAGATCTTTAATGGCAAAGTATGGTGCTGATTTATGGGAGGCTTCTAGCAAGTGTTATTGACCAACAACTTGGAAGATTTTATCTAATGGAGCTCAATTCCTTCATCTGATCACTAAATGGAAGATTGCATCAGGTAAATCTATTAAAGTCTTGAAAGATGTATGGATTTTAGATAAAAGTCAAAATAAATTGTCAACTTTTATTGCGATCTTGGACTATGATTTTCCTTCATTCGATTATTTTATATTTGAGGGTAATTGGAATGAGGAACATCACCAAAATTTTTTTGGTAATTCTTTAGTGGATGTTATTCTGCAAATTCAATTTTTTCTCAATTAAAGAGATGAATGTTTAGAAATGAGGCATAAGTTCTCGGGTAAAGGCATCAAAACTTTGGCTTCTTATTCTAATGATGATGATATCAAGGTGGTGGATTATGGAAAATGGTTAAAAAAGCTCCACCTTAATCTTCGGTGGAATGCTTTTGGTGGCGCCTACTCAATAATGAAATTCCAACAAATGATTTTTTAATGTACCATAGACAATTGAGACAAAATTTATGTCCCAGAGGATGTAATGAAGTGGAAAATACATAGAATGTAATGGTGAATTGTTCAAAGCTAGCTCAAGTCTTTGATTTTCTAAAGAAATGGGGATTTCCAATTCCAGTTTTTTCTTCAATCAGTGAATGTAAAATCAACTTGGAACAAACTGCTATGGATAACCAATTCATTGCAAAGATATATTATTCAGAGTATATTTCTCATGGAAGAGTAGAAACTATGTCAAGCATGGTAATCGAGAATTGAGTTTAACTTTATAGCTTCCAATGCTATTAGTTTTGCATCAATTGCAAACGTTAATCAGTTCTAGTATCACTGGGGTGCTAACAAGCCCAATCAGCTATCTTCTTATTGGCACCCTCCGCTCCCAGGATGGATGAAGGTAAACCTTGATGCTTCATAAACAATATCTAATAATGGTGGAATCGGTGGAGTATTTAGAGATTCAAAAGGTAGATTCTTGCTAGCTTTTGGATTCAATTGCATGCATTGGGACATTAGATTATTGGAATTGATAACATTTTGGTCCTTGAAGAAAATAATCCTACAATGGATGTTGGATGCTAAAGGGATTATTATTGAAGGAGATAATCCCAACATTATCAATTATTTACAAAAATCAGTGGATAAATTGAACCAGAATGTACATAATGAAGAATGGGAGGATTTTTTATTCTTAAAAGGCTTCATTAAAATTTTATTTCATTTTGAAAATAGAAATTATAATAAGTTAGCTGATTATTGTGCTAACCATGCTTTAGTTGGTAATTTTTTTGGGAACGATTTGAGTAGTAATAAGATTCCTCCTTTTCTTAACATGATAAAGGAGGATTGTGATAGATTTTCTATCACAGAGTAGTTTGTAATAGTTTTGTTCTTTATTAATGCATTTGGAATTTCATTCAAAAAAAAGTTTATTGAGCCATTTTGTGAATCTGACATCATCATGATCGAAGTTATACTTTATCGAAGCATCATATTCTAATGCAGAAATAGATTTTCTAAAATGTTGAAACAATACTTCGATTTGATCTTCTTCTAGTTCTGGATAAGTAGGAATTTACTTTCTCAAAGATATATTATTACGATGAGAAAACTTAAGAATCTATGAATCATTCCAAATAAGATTAGGAGAAATAAAAATAGAATCAAAGTTTCATATAATTTAACACAATCAATAAAGGTTAGGCAATTTTTTTGACTTCTGTCCAAAATCTTAACAACATTTTGAACATTAACATTTATACCCTTACACAATTTCCTTCTAGTAAGATGCTTGAAGAATTTTGCTCCATCCACCAAAATATTCCAAGAAGATGATGATCCCCATTTAATTTCCATATTTCATATGTCACTTCCATGTTTAGCAATAGGATTTCTATGAAGTAATGAGGAAGGGTTTTGAATAAATCTCCATGTCAATCTAGCTCTTAGAAAACCAATTTCAATTGTAGATGAATGTAATCCCATTCCAAAATATAGTTTTGGTCTACACAAATCCACCTAAGCAACATAATGTAAACCATGTATACCTTTATCTTTGTGCCAAATGAGATTTATGCATTACTTGTCTAATTCATTCAACAACACTTAGGACAAAAAAAGTAAGAAAATATGTAAAGATCAAACAATAAAGATTTTATGAGAAGTATCATTTTAGGGTTGTTGCTAATTTTTTGTATAACAGCTTTAAGTGAATATCTTGACACTTTATTATGTTAGGTTAATGAAGAAGGAAAAAATAATATATTTTACTATTTGAGTTTATGTTTACTTCTAATTGAAGCAAATTATCCTCCGATTAAGAAACCTATTTTTTCATTAATCTTTCACACAAAGAATTTGAGGAACTCTATGCTTTCTCATAAGGTAAATATGATATCTAAAGTAAATCCACTATAATATGTGATGACTCATCCTACATTATAAGAGAGATTAGTCTGATGAGTCAATGATTCTATCATAATTTTGAAGAGCATTCATTCCTTAATATGTTGTAAAAAGGCTAGTTATTATAGATTTCTTAGCAGCTCATTTAGTACTAGATGGTTGTAAGGTAAATTATGAATTACTAGATGATTAAACCATAAGAGTAATACGTAAAGTATATATGGGTATTCTACTTTGATTGTGCTCCTTCCATCCAACAAGAAGCATCCGATTAAGTTTTCCCATGGAAAGCTGAAATTAGTACAATATTTATCACTCAAGAAAAATGCTTAATATATTTCTCTTAGCATATGTATGAAGCGTTTATGAACAATGTAGATGAGCAAGATGCACCAATAACTAGGTTTGAGTTGACAATATTGAATGAAATTAATCAAATCAAAAATTTTGGAGATTCATAACAAGTGTTGAATCAAATAACTTTTTTTTAGGAGAAATGCAACAATGCATTAAAAGAAGAAAAACAAGAAAGTTATTACAAACTATTTAAAGTCATCTAGCAAATTGAAATCGTCCTTCAAAATGTACAAGAATGAAGGAGTAATTTAAATACTAGAAAGATCATGCCAAATAAAGTTTTTTCCTTAAAGCAAAGTTAAGGGTTGTGAATTTTAATCACTTAATTTTATATAGAACTTCTTTAAGTGAAACTCTTGGTACATTATTAGGTCGGGTTAATGAGAAAGGAAAAGTGATGAACTTTAATTTTTAAGTAGACATTTTCATCTAACTAAAGTAAATTATCCTTAGATTGAAAAAAACTCTCTCTCTTTAATCTTCACCAATCATAAGTTGAGGCACTACATACTTTCTCATAAATTGAACTTGATATTCATATTAAATACTCCATAATATTTAAGGCCTAACCAATATTATCAAGAATATTAGCTAAATGGTTGATGATTCTATCCCAATTTGAAATAACATTCATCCTATTATGTGCTTTTAAAGGGAAAGCTAATTTCATATTTTTTAACAGCTCATACAAAGTAGGATGATTGTCTGATAGATAATGAACTACAAGATGAACAAAATAAGAAAATTGAATAAAATGAAATGTCCACCTAGGAACTCAATTTAGATAGTGTTACTTCTAGTCAACTAGGAACTTCTTATAATACTTTCCCAGGGAAAGCTGGAATTAGTATAATTTTTGTCACACTAGAAAAAAGCTTGATACATTACTCTTACCATATTTAAAACCCTTGTACAAATAATGAAGTTGGGTATGAATAATTAATAACAAACTTTGAGTTGAGTACTTATGGGGGCGGCGAAATAACTTAAAGAATTATAAAAAAAAATTTGGTCTCTATCAATCCCTAAATAATACTAAGGCTTTCTTTGATATAAAAATTATAAAAACCTAACTTAATATAGGGAAGTGTATGTGTTGAATGTAGTTATTTAGTGATAGAGTAGAGTATCAATCCCATAAGGAAGAATGTTTACTTACAACAACTTGTACTATTTACTTTAGCTATAATTATTATCCTACTAAAAAAATAAGTTTTGGTGGAGATTGATTCACTTATTTTGAATTGAGAAATAAATAAATGGAACACTATTTGGATAACTTTTTTTGGATTGATGGAATGTAAATACAATATGTTTCCTAAAGATTCTCTTTTATATTGAGGCTATTCAGAGTATAAGATTCATGGAAACTTAATCAAGCATCAAGAGAGAAAGGAAAGATTAAACTCTTTCAATATAAATACCCATCTAAACTCTCATAGTTTGTCACCCTATTAAATTCTTTGAAGAGTAACTAAAGTGTGATCAGTTAAAATCCACTCATGAAAATTCATCTCTATAAATTTGATATGTGATAATCACTATACCTTTCGTTCATTATACCAATTCTACATAATTAGTTGTGCCTTCTTTCCTTTTCCTTGGCTCTACATTATACCTGAATTTAACTACACATAAGGCTACCATGTACATTAAATGAAGAACTACTAAATTAAAAACATCATGAAAGTATTCATAAGGAGAACTCATTAATACTCCATATTTCATTTACACCATCAATTCATAACTAGAGATATTAACCAGATATAAAGAACAAGTGAAGCATATTCATTTTCATTAATTACACAAAAAACAAAGTACAAAAGAAAAGATACCAGTGGATGTGTAAAATGTTCTCCTCTATACTCCACATTGAACATATATATTTACTTCAAAAAATACAAGGGAAACACTCTAATGGAATGAATAAAGTACTTATCTAAATTCCCTTCATTGTCACTTCTAAGTAATAATTAGAGAAGCACTTTAAAGGCTCAAATTAAATAAGTATCTGAACTCCTCTACAAACATTACAGATAGACTATTTAAAAAATTGCAAAAATATGTATTCTAGTGTTGCGATGCTCTAGAAACTTATGTCACAACTTCTATAAAATGGATTATTGCTACAACATTTGAAGGATTTTGCTATGTTGTAGTGCTTGCTAACATGAACCAACTATTTAATGAATCATTGCATCACTTTGGTAGAAGATTATGATCTGAACAACTATAATTGCATCTATATGTGCTGCAAAGTCCACGTGGATCTCCCATAAACTAGCAACACTAGAATTTTACGACACTATGCTAAGAAAACATACACTTGGCTTTGTGATGTTGAGTCTACTGATGCAGCAGTGCTATCAAGCAGAGATTGGGTGTGGCCATGACCATATTTGGGTGATACTTTTTGTGCCTGGGGTTAGTTCACTTAGGCTTAATATCCTATATTAAACTTTCAATTGGTATCTAAGCAAAACACAAAAATAGTATTTTAGAAAACCTAGACAAAAATGATCTTTTGCATATTTAAAAATATGAACAATGCAGAAGGCTACTCTATTACTCATCCACCTTTGTTTGATAATACATCATTTGATTTCGAGAAAGTTTGCATTTTTACTTTCATTAAATCTATGATTTTTTTTCATGTGATTTTTATTACAAGAGGGCTATTCTACACCATCTCACTTTGTTAATGGTATTAAAACTGATTTACCATTTAATGAATAGAGCAATGAGGATAAAGACTTAGCTCAATTGAATGCAAAGTGTTTAAATAATTTCTTATGTACTCTAAAGTCAAAAAATTATATGAGAGTCTCTAACTATACGACTGGCAAGGAAATCTAGGATAAATTGTGTATTACAAATGCAGGAAATAGTGAGGTTAAATAATATAGGTTGAACATCTTGTTGCATGAGAACTCTTTTGCATGAAACCTAACAAAAAATTTTCATATATACACTAGGTTTACAAGAAATGTAATGTCTCTGAATGCTATAGGAATGGGTCTTCATATTTAAAAAAAAATAAATAAAATCCTTAGATGCTTACCTAGTAATTATGATGTTAAGGCTTCTATAACATGTGAATAAAAAGGCTTTAATGTTTATTTTATTGATAACTTCCTAGGCTCACTCATTACCTATGAGCAAGGTCTGAGTCAAAGATTACAAGATGTATAAGACAAGAAAAGGGACAAGGTTATAGAACTGAAAGAAAATAAGTTAGAATATGAATGCTTTATAGTTAAAAGAGAGGAAGATATAGCAGTGATCACATAACAATTTAAAAGCTTCTTAAAAATAAAATAAAATTGTCATCAGAAGTGAAACACATGTAAATCAAATAAGAATTTTAAGGCATCTCCTGATACTATCTATTTTAAATAAAGGAAGCTAGGACACTTGAGGATGGACTTTGCCAACCTGAAAGCTCACCCAATCTTAGAGGAGGGTGAAGAGAAGAAAGTTTAAAAAGGGGAAGCAATGAACTGAGAAAATATTTTTGGCAGACTCTACTTAGTCTTGATCATTATGATAAAGAGGAGGTATTTTAGCATTCTTATAATGAATTATTTGAAGTTTTAGAAAAAATTCACAATGGAAATAGAAAGCTAAGAAAGATTTATGCAAGCTTAAAAATTAACTTTTATAATATGAAAAAAGAGCATACTAGCATGATAACAAGCATTCTAGTTTAGATAGTGACCATATGACTTTACTTGATGAGTTCGAAGCATTAAATAAGAAGCATATAAATTTATCTAATGCATATGACTCCATAAAAATGTAGCATGTCAAATTAAATAAATTAATTTAAGGAATTAGAAACACTTGCAACTAACATAGATAGTGATGAGCATGCATTGAAATTAGAAGGAGCACATCTTGAAAGATTAAATGAATTCCTACTAGAAAAATTAAATGCACTTCAAAATAACAAACAATTCTCTTATTTGGCATAGAGACATAGTTTATGACCACAACATGCATAATATAAAACTAGGAAGAGGCACCATAACCAACAAAGATTAGTGAATCTTATTTTTGGTGTTAGATATTACTCGTGTAACATACTAGGTAACATAGCATGCACTTGCACTATCCACCATAGGACACATCTACTGTAGAGGCCAAAACTACTTGCATCATAGAATAACATGCAAACATCTCATTCATCAATGCATAAGGTGGAAACCAAACTATCTCAGGTTCCCAAATCTAATAAATGATTAACTTTATAGAGACACTCTCACAAAAAGCCTAATGAGATCAAATTGTGCCTGGATAGTAGATTCTCAAAGCACATGGCTGGAGACATAAAGCAATTCATCACGCTGGAGGCCAAGTCAAGAGGAAAGGTAAAACTTGGAGGTAATACCACTATAAACGTGGTAAGAATATGTATGATTGGTAATTCTAAAAATTTTATTATTGAAAATATTTACTACTAGAAGGCTTGAAACATAATATGCTTAGTATTATCCAATTGCATTATAAAGGTTTTCACATTAAATTTTTATTTACTAGTTGTCTGATTAGTCTAAATGAGAATATTAGTTTAGAAGGAAAGAGAATTAACAATGTTTGCATGCTTGATTTGAATTGTATTGAATATACTAATTCACTTTGTTTGAAAATAATTTATGATGAATCCTAGCTATGGCATAGAAGATTATGCCATATAAGCATGAAAAATCTTAAAAAAATAACCAAAAATGACTTTGTAAAAGGCATTCTTAAAACTAGATATTTTTTAAGCAAAACCTATGTGATGCCTTTTAACTACAAAAAAAACCCTAAACTTCTTTCCACTAAATTAAGAACATTATCACCTGTAAACCCACAAAAGTCATTTTCATGGACTTCTTTGGACTAGTTAGCACTATTAGCTTAGGTGATAAAGTAAATAGATTTTTAATTATTGATAATTACTCAAGTTTTACTTCGATTAGGTTTCTATCTCATATGAGTGAATCATTCGATGCATTTAGGGCATCCTTCACATGGATCCTGAAAAAATAGGCTCTGACAATCTAACTAATTATATTGGTCATGGTGGGGAATTTGAAAATAATAAATTTGAATCATATTTTTAGGATTTAGGCATATAATATATTTTTTTAGCTCCTAGAATCCCTCAATAGAAAGGAATTGCTGATATAAATAATAAAACACTAGTAGAAGTTGATAGAGCTATGCAAACTGAATATTAACTTCTTAATTATTACTAGATGGAAGTAGTGAACACTACTTGTTATGTTCTCAAGCACATTAATATTAGATAAAAACTATATAAGACACTCTCTGAGTTACTAAAAGGAAGTACATATAATCTCTCTAACCTTTATGTCTTTTGATGTAATGTATTCATTTTAAATAATGGAAAATCTGTATTAGTTAAATTTGACCCTAAATCTAATGGAGTTTTCTTAAGATGCTCAATTATTGGTAAATCCTATAGAGTTTTTAATAAGAGAACATTAGAAGTAGAGGAGACCACCCATATAGTTTTTTGATAAATATGATAAATTTGGTGGGTCTAGGTCAAAAAAATAAGAAGTGGTTGAAGTCACATAGGGAGTAGAATCTATTTACTTAGAAGATATAATAGAGCCGTAGAACTCATTACCTAAAATTTGGAGATATTCATCTAGCTATCCTGAGGACCTCATTCTAGGAGATCCATCAGTAGGAGTAAGAAGTAGGCATAGAATTATAAAAGAGGTTAGCCACTCTGACTTTATCTTTATGATAGAACCCTAAATTATAGATCAAGATTTATCTAATGAATTTTGGACCATATCAACACAAGAAGAGTTAAATCATTTTGTTAGGAATGATGTTTGGGAGTTGGTTAATGGACCCAAAGACTTTAGTGTGGTAGGAACCAAATGGGTTTTCAAAAATAAGATGAATGACTCTGGCATGGTAATTAAAAGTAAGGAAAGATTAGTGGATTAAGGGTGCAATCAAATTGAAATGATTAACTTTGAAGAGATTTTTACCCCTATAACAAGATTAGAAGACTTTAGAGTGTTGTTGGCAATTAATTGCATTAAAGGATTTAAGCTATATCAAATGGATATTTAAAGTGCCTTCCTAAATGAGTTAATTAAAAAAGATGTATATGTTGAGCAACCCCAAGGTTTGAGAACTCTAAATTTTCTAATCATGTATTCAAACTAAAGAAGGCATTATATGGGTTTAAGCAGGTACATAGAGCCTAGTATGAAAAGTTGAGCACTTTCCTTTGAAATAGATATTTTGTTAAAGGTAGTGTAGACACCATCCTGTTTCTACATAAAGAAGGAGTAAACTAACTCATTGTTTAGATTTATGTTGATAATATACTATTTGGATCTACAAATAAAATTTTTTGTGATAAATTTTTAAAAATAAGGGCTGAGGAGTTTAAAATGAGCATGATGGGAGAATTTACCTATTTTCTTGGATTTAGTGTAAAGAAAAAGGATGATGGAACCATCTTCAGCTAATCAAATTACATAACGATATTCATAAAAAATATGAATGGTTAGTTCTAAGGCAATTAAAACTCATATGAACTCTACCAGTCAATTTGATAAAGATCTAACAGGAAAATTAGTTGACCAGAATTACATATGAATTATTGGATAAGTTCTTTACTTGACTGTTAATAGACGCATTATAATATTTAGTGTCAATGCTTAATTTCAGGCTATTCCTAAAGAATCCCGTATTAGTGATGCCAAGATAATTCTTAGATATCTTCTAGGAACTTAAAACATAGGAATATGGTATCTTAGATATAGTACCACTTTCAAAATAATAAGATATTCTGATCCCGACTATGGACAATGTAGAGGTGGTAGGAAAAATAATTCTAAAATTTTCCAATTCATTTGAAAAACTTTAGTCTCTTGGTCCAGACAAAAATAATAGTTTGTAGCCCTATTTAATGCTGAAGCATAATAAATAGTTGTAGGGAGCTGCGCTCCATAATTTTTATAGCTAAAAAAATATATTCTATATATTGGATGCCCTATAGACACTATTATAATCATGTGTTCTAACACCAGTGCCATTTGTAACTTAAATAATCCAATTCAGCACTCCATGTCAAACTTATAGATATTAGACACCATTTTATTCAAGATAATGTAACCAAAGGAGATAAAGAGCTAGATCATGTAGCAATTGAAAATAAACATGTACATATCTTTACAAAACCCTTAGCATTTTGAAACATTTAGCAATTTGAGGACTAAACTAGGAGTTATAGATATTCATGTTTGAATCAGGACTATTTGGAAATTGGAAGTATTAAAGTTTTTGTATGTACTTTTTCTATTTTGTGTTTAGTGTCTTATTCACATTTTATTATTTATGTTCTTGATCTTTTTTTTTTTTTAAGATTTTTCTATTTATTTTTCATTTTTATGAAGTTTACCTGTTCATCACACATAAATAAAAATTTCCCCACATTGTACTATATGATCCATATCATAATTTAAGACATTAATAATGTATCACATCACCGCTCATAACACATTCATTGGCTTTGATTGATCAATTATTGGTGATCATACTTTCCAAACTCCTAATTCAGACTTTATGTTACACATGACATTAGCCGTTGGAGTAGAATTTAATTTGGTTAATATTATATTTAATATTGTATCATACTATACAAACATTTATTCATACAGGTTGATCTGATCAGTCAATGTTTGTCCAAACTGATGCCTTGGGACAAAACTCTTCACTCTAATGTTCCAGTATGATAATAATTATACTGTTTGATATGACCACCATTTTTTACTAATCAGATATGATAAATTGAGCGCACAAGATCATAATGTATGATACTCTATCATACTACATGATTTGACTGATTTATTTTTAAAGGGAGGGAAAATAATTTTATTTTTCACTCAACCCTTCTCAAACATCCTTCTTCCTCCCTAAGATCTTAATTCTTGTAAATGGTCCATGGAAAACATTCGAGGGCTCTCATCAACAATTCCTATCAATGACCAAGAGATCCTCACTTCGCAAAAGTAGCAGATGAAGAGCCATATAATCATTACAAGACTGCTTAAATAACACCCTCCAAAATCATTAATCATGAAGTTATAAAATTTCAGGTAATCAACTTTTCACTTGCACTACTCTTCCTTATATTCTTACTCTTGCCTACCCTATCAATTTGGAAATCCTTTTTGAATTATTTGCTAGTCTTCGTATTAATAGTGAGGGTACTACCATCCAATCTTACATCAAGATGAGGCATGTTGAAATTACCTAAAAAGACTTACATGAATATATCCACCTTTCTACTACACTAATTATGGATAGACTGATGCTAACACTACCCTTAGGGAATTAACTATCACATACCACATTTATAATTTTAACACCTTAGTGCAATATGCTAGAATTATTCAGCATATCCTTCAAAATTCAATAATTCCAAAAGCTAGGGATCAAATCAATATCATGCCACTTTTATCCCAAACTACCTACTTCATAGAGGTTAAGATTGAATTAAATGCAACTGACTTAATTATTTGATATCTTGAGAATCTAACTTGCATTTGAGATATTAGACATAAAAGAAAGCTAAATCTTGACTTAGGTCACATAATTACATTCTTTTTTGAATCTAAATAAAACTTCCAGTTCCTTGAACACCCAAATCATCTCCAACATTCTATTCAAGTAGCTCCTTTAATGCCCTTCAGAGTTCTTGCTGTGATAATGGACCCTAAAATAGAGGAAGCATAGCGTGGTCCAGCACCAGAACCCGTCCACTAGCAATCTCAATACAATTCAATGGTTTTGAGGTTTGACCAGTGAGAAGCTTTTTTTGACACCTACATAGTAGAACAGCAATAGAAACATGATAATGATATGGCTCATTTTGACACCTATATAGCAGAGTAGTAAAAACAATATGTAAATAATGTGGCTTGGCATATAGAGCAATTTTCCACCATTCCTCAATTTTTCCAACCACTACCACCACCACCACCTCCACTACATTACTCTTCATATTTTTAGGTTATTCTATATTCATGCTTGAGTTTGTATTGTTTTTATACCTTCTCTCTTTGATGTTTGTGTTATTTTGGCATCTTCTATTTGTTTTCCCTCCTTTTCGTGATGTCAAAAGGGGGAGTAGGGTATTGTTGATTATTTATACTTCATGTTCTATTATGATTAATTCACTTTTTTTGTATTTATTTAATCCCACATTTTTTCATGTTTTTTCATTCCTTATTTAAAAAAAAAAAAAAACTTTCCCTAGTATCAAAAATTTAGTTAGTAAGGGAGATCTTAAGACGTACCAAAACTTTTTTACTTGTATTTAAAACCAACATTGTTTTCCTTCATCAAAAAGTGGAGATTGTTGCAAATCTTGATTAATTCCTGGGTTTTTTATGACAAATAATTTTTTTTTTCTTACTATGCAATCGCCTATTAATTGATATTATTACATATCTACTTTTACTATGCACTAACAATTCAGGTCCACCATACACTATACAAAATTCAACATCTCAAGACTAGGTAAAATAGGGTTAAAGTGTTTGGAATAGTCTATAATTATTTCTTGTACTTGTTTACATATTTCTTGAGTCAAATTATATAGTTGGAGGATACTAAACTTGGTGACCAAGCCCATACACTCAAGGGAGCAAGATAGTGACAAAATTTTAAGTTGAGTTTTCTAAACTATTTATATTATGCAATCAGCTAATTAAAAAATAATTAAAATGGATAATTATGACAATTAAAGCAATTTGAACTAATCATACTATATAATACAGATCATATTGTACAATTTTTTGAAATTAAGATCCCAATGGCCAATCATAATTTAATCAATATTTTGATATTCAAATTTATACAAATTGCACTATAGGATTGTATTGTATTATACAATGTAATTAAATCTTTCTTAAATTAATCGTGCAATTAGGGAAATAATTTGGTTAATCTTCTTAATAAGATCATACTAGATGATTGGAGCCAATCATATTGTACGACTAGATCCCTCCATGGGACAAAAATTTATTATCTCCACTCATATAGGACCAAAAACCAAGCTGTTTTAACTAAGCTTACTGAATAGCTCTTTATATCATACTAGTCAATCCGGGTAAGACATTGAACTAATCATATAATTCTTCACAAATCATATAGTAGTAACAAGGTATTTTGAATTAATCGTACCATACAATCTTTGGTTGAATTGTATGATCCTTGTTGATAGAATTAAAATTTAGGGCGTTTTATGAGGCCTCATATTAAATCTCACTCAATAAAATTTTTTGAGGTGTTTGGCTACTGAGTGTTCCTAAGAGAGAGCTTAGAGAAGAAGATACATGAGTGCTTTAGGAAGAAAAAAAGGGGAGTTTGTGTGTAAGGGAGAAGTCTTGTGAGGGCTTCACTTAGTTATTCTAAGTAAGTGTCTTACCTAGTTTCCACCAAGTTCTTGCATAAGTTTCTTGTGTGGCTCTGGGAAGAAGTTCTTCATCATAAAGTCATGCTTCTTTGCCATTACCTGACTGGTGAGAAATAAGCTTGTTTTTCTCTATCATCACCTGGAGGGTGAGAAAGGGATTTATGGTTCTCATCCATCACTAAGAGGGTGAGAAAGGAGTTCATGGTTCTCAGCTATCAACAGGAGGGTCGAAACAGAGTTTGTGATTCTCTACCTTTTGTAAGAGGGATTAAAAAATTCAAAGGTCCACTACCATCACCAAGAGGGTGGCAAAGATTTTGGTTCTCCACTACACTGGGTTTGGTGAAAGTGATTTGTGTAAGGTCTTCTCCAACTTGTCATGGGGGAAAAAGGAGAGACACTATAGTGATAGTGCAATACTTGGAGCAGAGGACATAGGGGAGTGAATGTAGGTCATTGTTTTACCAGCCCACTATAAATATCCAGTGTGTTTATGCTAATTTTATATTTTTTTGCATTTTACTTTTCAACATTTAATTTTTTGTGATAACTTCTTAGTAAAAGATTGAAATTGTAAATTTATTTTTTTTGATAACATTAATTGCTTCTGCATCAAGTAACAATAGTTTCTTGTTTTCAATTTTTTGAGGAAAAAATTCAATAATATAAGTGCTTTATTTTGATTTAGTCAACAAGTTTTTAAATTCACCAATTCATCCTTCTTATAGTGTGCCTAGGTAGAGTTCACTTAAGCTTAACATCCTATATTGAACTTTCACTCTTAGTATCTAGCTTCACCTTGGTCCATTGACCTGGCTAGAGATTTAAGAGACATAGTTCCTTACACACAAAAAATTGCCAAATGGTAATTCTATTTTTTTTTTAGAAGAGAAATTTAATTGCATTAAATAAAATAAGAAAGCTATTACAATCTAGTACCAATCATCAGATGATTCCTCCTTTAATAGTTGAACAAATGAAGGAGGAATCTTATTTGAAGATAAAACATCCCATTAAAAGTTACTAAGAAGAGCATATTAAGCACACATGATTGCCAACTTATTACAACCTCTATTTACTCAATTTAAAATGACATAATTATATTCCTTTAAGAAAGCAAGATCTTCCCTCCAATTACAACCCAAATCTTATAAAAATTTGATGATGTTGTGGTTGTCACTTCAATAATTATCCCTTTGTAACTTTGCATTAAATCTTTTTTGATATCCTTTATAAGATGAACCCCCATAAGCTTTAGGTTTGAAACATCCCAATGAATACAAGTATGACCATAAGCTAGAAGAAATCTCCCTTTGCTGCCTCAGATTACACCTTTAACTCTTGCTTTGTACGATTGAAACCAAGATGCATCCACATTAATTTTGATCTAATTAGGACGAGGAGTGTGCCAATGATCCAACAGTCTATTCGATTGAATAGTGGCCCAGTGGCCCAATTTAACTTTGTCAACCATAAATGACATAGAAGCGTAGCTTACAAAATTAGTCGCAATCACTATGGCGCTATCATCTTTCCCTCAATGTAGAAACTTGTTTCTAGCATGCCAAATAAGGTAGATTAAAGTATAGTAAATATTAATAATGAATCCATGTTCTTTGGTATATTTATTCATCCAATTCTAGCATTCTTGAAATGAATCAAAAGTAGACAAATTGAATCCCCATTTATTGAGATAATTTAAATCCTCCATCAGTTTCACACATTTAATTGTTACATGATCCAGATCATCCCCATTGTAGCCCCTCAAACAACCAAACTCCTCTTGGATCCTTCTATGACAAAGAAAAGGGAATGTAGGAATAACATTATTAAAAATGCATGACCAAACAAGTCCAACTAAGGCATACGTTTAACTTCTTTAAAGCACTCCCAATATAAGCAGGAAGATTCCTCCTGATCTGGGGCCTTGTAAGCAAGAGTTGAGATAGAACAACTAGGTTTTAGATAAATAAGTTCCAAATAATCTTTCTCCCACAAATGAATCAGAACTCTACAAATTAAGCATATAAGATCGTCCCCAAATAGAATTATTAACTCATCTACATTCCATTTACCATAAAAAATTAGCTTATCCACTATCAAGTTTTTTTGTTCAAGAGAATCCATAAAAGTAGACCATATGTTCAAACTTTTATATAAGATCCATATATCATTATAAACATCAATCAAGCATCTGGTTCCAACCTTCCATCTAATCATTTATTTCAAAGAATCCATACATTTTCAATAATTTTGCAAGAAGAGCTCCTCTTCTACCACCAAGCTCTCCACAGACAACGTCATACTTAACTCTTAGAATTTTAAATAGCAAGGATTCTTTATCCTGGATTAAATTCCATGCTAACTTTGCTATCAAGGACCCAACCATACTAGAACATGAACAAAGGCCACGACCGCCCCAACTTAATGGTTTGCACAAATTACTTTAGCTCACATAGTAAAGACCAAGTTTCCCATCTTTCTTGTTCCAAATGAAATTCCTAAAAAGCTTATCTAATGCATTCAACACACCTTTTGGAATAAGAGAAAGCGTACAATAGAAGATAGGAATAGATAGGAAAATCGATTTGATAAGAGTGAACTTTCCTGCCAAAGAATTGAATTTGGACCCCCAAACATCAACTAACCTTAATGCTTTTTCAATAATGAACAGAAAATCTGCTGCCACTAACCTCCTCAACGCCACTTTTACCACAAGATATTTTAACTCCTTAACCACCTTAAAGCCCATGATTCTTTCAATGGATTTAAAGTCTGACAAGATATTTTTTTTATTTCCTTCACTTCTTTGATTATTGCTTCAGAGAAGATTAGAATATCATCTACATATAGCATATAAGAAATTCTAGGTCCATTTGGAACAATTAAAACTCCCATAGACTCTTCTTTTTGTTTAAACACATTAGAAAGAAGCTGAGAGCAATGAATGAAAAGATATGGGGATAGAGGGCAACCTTGTTAGAGTCCACATCTTGCATAAATCCATATTGAAAGCCTTCCATTAATCAACAAAGAGAATTTTGGATCTTTGACACACTCCATAATCCAACCAGAGAAAATTAGAGTAAATCCAAAGTGCTCAAAAACATTCTTTAAGGTCTCCCAATACATACTATCACATGCTTGCTCCATATGGATATTAAATGAGACCAGCCCATTGGATGCTTTTGAAAACCTGAATTTATGAAACACCTCCTAAGCAACAAGAGTGTGATCCACTAGGGACCTACCATTGAGAAAAGCTACTTGCACCACCGATAGTAATCTATGAATAGCTGATTTCATTTTGTTTAACAGGATCTTAGCCATTAACTTGTAGATAGTCCTGCAAAGGCTATACATCTGAAGTGGCTCAGAGTAATTGGGTTGTCAACTATAGGGATTACCACAATTAAAGTTTCTTTCTATCCATCATTCATCTCTCTCGAATGGAAAAAAATGGTTAATTGCATTCCAAATATCATTTTTGATAATACACCAATAAGCATTAATAAAAGAGTACCATCATTCCCTGGTGAAATATTGCTACCAGTTTGGTGGACCACAACTTTCACTTCCTCCAATGATGGTTCCTTATTTAAACTCCATCAATCATTGTCATCAAGAGAACAAATAGGAGAAGGCCACCCATGTAAATTACATAGTTCTTATGCTTAGCTTTTCTACAAAAGAATAAAGTTTTCAAGATTCTCTTTAATTTTTTATTCAGCAATTCAGTAAAGACTACCCCAATTTTCTTACTCCAAGCCGACTTCACAATAGCCATAGATGTTGGGTAAGAAGCCCATACTTATTCAAATCTGATAATTCTCTTCGTAGTGAGTCTATGCTCCAAGATATTTATTAAAATAGGACAATGGTTAGATGCCACTCTAGCAAGATTTCACACCATCATTCGCGTAGAAGAGTTCATAGTATCAGCATTTTAAAAACATCTATTTAATCTTTCTAAGATCCAAGCTCCACAACTTTGTTGTTGCACCAAGTAAATTTAGGCCCAATAAAGCTAATCTCACAAAAATCATGATTCACCCAGAACGACTTCATCTCTTAGAAGCTTGAGAGAAAAAATGTTTCTCCACCACCACCCCTTTAGCTTCATTAGACAATAAACAATTAAAGTCCACTCCTAGCGCCATAGGGTGTTGAGTCCAGTAATTAGGTTGTTAAGCCTAAGTAAATGTCCCACGGCTACCAAGAGGGGGGTGAATTGGTAGTTTTAAAAAAAATTTTAAACCCTCTTAATGATAAAGTTGAACCAAAATAAAATTTTCTTTTAAAGTTTGTAGAAAAATGTTTTTCAACCACAGAGTTGTTAAAACTGAAATTTAAAGTGCGGAAACGTAAAAGCAATAAAGTAAATGACACCAGATTTATAGTGGTTCGGTCTATAACTAGACCTACATCCACTCCTCAGATGCACCCTCTGAGTATTGCACTAATACCACAAAGTGACTCTCCTTTAGCACCCACAGCAAGGCGGAGAAGCCTGTACAAAACACTCTTTTCACCACTACCCGGTGCGGCAGAGAACCGTCGTCCTTTTACACAATCCACAGTGCTGGCAGAGAACCGTCGTCCTTTTACACTCTCCTAGTGTGGGCAGAGAACCCTATGGCTGTTCACACTCTCTAAGTGTAGGCAGAGAACCTTCATCCTTTTACACTCTCCTAGTGTGGGCAGAGAACCCTTCGTCTGTTCACACTCTCCAAGTGTCGGCAGAGAACCGGATCTCCTTGACTGATCTTCTCACAAGAATTCCAATGGTAGGAATCCTCCTTTGAATGCTCTCTTCCACTCTCTCCTTGGTTATTCTCTCAAGAGGCACGAAGATAAAATGACAAAAAGATTGGGTGGCAGTCTAATTTGGACTATTTATACAAAAGACATGAAAAACCGCCCAAAAACTGCAAGTTTCCAATTCTGTACGCAGTGGATCGTCCTGTACGATCCTGGATCGTCCTGGACGATTTTACTTAAACGATCTGAAATGACCCAATTTGTATATGTGTACGAAATGACTTCGTACAGCTGATCGTCCTGTACGAACTAGGTTCGTCCAGTACGAACGGTTATTACAAGGTCGGTTCTAGAAACTGCTGAAAACTGTTCTAAGTCGGTTAATCGTTTGGACGAAAATATGTTCGTCTGGACGAAAATTTTCCAGAGAGTCGATCGTCCTTGACGATTATTTATTTCATCTGGACGAAAATTTTCCAGAGGACCAATCTCCGCGGACGATAACTCATTTTCGTCTGGACGAAAATTTTCCAGAGAGCTGATCGTCCAGTACGATATTTATTTTCGTCGGGACAAAAATTTTTCAGATTACTGGTCGCCTCGTACGATGATAAAATTCGTCTGGACAAAAATTTTACAGAGAACCCATCGTCCGGGACGATAATAAAATTCGTCCTGGACGAATAGGACTTAGAAAAATTTTTCCAAGCAAGTTCCTATTCGTTCCAAGTGCTCTATAGGAGATAACTGACAGATCGTCCAGTACGATAAATATTGTCCTGTACGATCATTATAGAATTTCAAGATCTCCTTATTTGTGTGTGTGAGATTTTATTCACTCAATTACAATCACTCCCTTTCAAAATTAATTCAAAGACAAACTTCAAATAAACAAAATATCTCATGTTGAATTTGATTTGAAGTTTTCGTAGTCTGGAGTCTGATTTTCCTGAAATGTTAGTACACACAAGAGCAAATGCAAATCTTCTAAAATTGTTAGGAGATAACTATACATCTGAACAATAATGTTTGGAATCATCAAAACTACATAAGTTGCACAAATATAAATCATTCAAATAGCAACTATTCAAACAATCTCCCCCTTTTTGATGATGGCAAAACAATTATTATTAGTATGGTTTCAAGTTAAAACAAATCTCTTATCTCCTAAACTCCCCCTGAATTTATGAGTACATTAAAATAAGGAGGCATTAAAGAACAATATTTTTGTTTTTCAAATTTTTTAACACACAAAAAAACTTGCAAACAGAACAATCAAAAATAGAAAACACAAACAAAAAAAAAAACACAAAACACAAACATAATAATTTCTCCCCCTTTTTGACAGCAACAAAAAGTGAAGAAGAAAAAGACAAGAAATGTAAATAATTATATGAAATTCATTTTTAAAATTTAATCTAAATTATGATTTGACATAGGGTATGCAATTTTAAACTAAGGATATTAGATCAATCATAGAAATTCATAAAATTTAAGAAGTGATATAACATTATAAGTAAGAAGAATTTATCAAAGACATGATTCAATTTAGACATTTGACTATTGAAAATCATTACAAGAGAGATGTAAAAAAAAAAATTCTATATTTCAAAGTTCAATAGAATATAAATGAACATAAGATCAATTTGAATTAAGAGATTGAACGAAATTGAAAAGAAGAGAATTATCTCATGTGGCGCTTTGCGCATCCTTTCAAAGTTTTGGAGCACATTTTTGTGCATTTTTCTTTGGTTGGGCTTATTTTGTGCCTCTTTTTCACTTTGCAAATTTTTGCGAATTCCTTTTGATTTTTGTACATTTGTACAATGTTCAAGAGTAATTTGACCAATTCTTTCCAAAATCTATAATCTAAAATTTCAAATATTTCTAGGTGCATAAATATCATTTGAGCATAGAAATACAAAATAAGAAAACATCAAAATTGCAATAATAATATTAACTTTTATGTAGTCTAAATGAATAGACATGAATTTAAAAGTTCTAATTACAACAAGTTATAAACAAATTATAAATTTAGAAAGTCTAGATTTTCTAATATAGATAATCTCAAATTACAATCGAATTTAAGCACTATGTAGATTAAATAATACTAATGAAATTCACAAACATTAACCACATTTCAAAACAAATCTAATAGAAACAAACTTTCATTGATATTAAGGAAACAGGTTACGAAAAAAAATACATTGAACTTAAAAACATAAAAACAAACACATTACAATAAAACAGATAAGATAAAAACAAAACAAACAAAAACAAAAAAAATACAACAGACACAGACATAAAAACAATTTCTACTGTTCTGGAGGAGGAGGAGGAATGCCGCCAAAGAGGTTGAAGTAGGAGGCCATCAACATTACATTGGTATTTATTTCATGAACTTCATCTTTAATATTACCAATGTCATGTTGCTGCTGCGTAAGTTGAGCATCAAATTGATCAAACCTTTGATCAATGTGAGTCTCTAGTCTATCAAATCTCTCAATCAGATTCTGGTAATCTGATTGAGAAGCAGAAGCTTGCACTCCTTCTTCTTCTTCTTCTTCTGAAGCACTGGCATGTGCTTTTTCTTTTTCCTCCTTGAAGAGCAATCTGAATGATGCATCGTTATAGTAAACTGGCTCTTCATATTCTTCATCAGGATGCACTATATTGTACTTCTTTTCCAAAATATAAGTAATTAAGTGCCCTAATGAAATGTTCTTCTTCCTCTTCTGATCAGCATGTCCTATTTCTGAAAGCCCATAGATATGATCTATGATGAGTTGGGCTTCATCAATAGGATGTCTTTGCATGATTAAAAAAGTTAGACAAGAAAGGAGAGGAGTAATGTTAATCCTATCACCAGCTTTAGGAATGATTGAGGATCTAAGGATATGCTGGATGATTCGGGCATCTTGGGTCATACCGGAGACTCTAGCAACATGATTGTCAATCGCATTTTCTCTAATTACCCTATTGATTTGAAACCATTTGAAGGAGGTTTCTGACATTAGGGTGTGGGCTCTATATCCCTCAGTTCTTAAGTTTAAAAATGCACCAAGGTCGTGCTTGGTGATCTCAACTTTTTCTTAAAAACAAAAGAACTAATGGTGGAATGGTCAGAATTGAAACTCATGTTTGCTAGAAAGCAATGGTAGGTTTGCTTATTGTAGAAGTGGGCGAGAGAAAGAATGAATTGAAATTGGGTTGAGGCGAAGAGGTGCAATACCCGAAATTTCAACTCAGTTTGGATAAGAATGCGAGACGGAGTGATTTTTGCGGAGGCAAAACGAGGAAAAGATTCCTCATTTGCCTTGGAAAGAAAGTTGTCTGGGGCAATCCTATTTGGTTTCTTCACCAAAACCTTTTGTCTTTTGCTAGAGGAGGCCATTGTTGATTTGATGTAAAAAGGGATTGAAAAAGAAGTTTGAAAGTGTGATTGCCAAGTTTGAAAGCCTTCATATTTAAAGAAAAACGATACGTTCGTCCTGGACGAAAATATTCGTCCTGGACAAAAAATTATCGTTCGTCTGGACGAAGTAATTTCGTACAGACGATCCAGTTCATCCAAAATGTAACGGCTTTTCGTATTCAACACAACTTACGATGCGTCCCTTCGTACAGGCTTTTTGACTTGACCGATCGTACAGACGAAAATATTTCGTACAGACGATCAAAAAGTGAATTGTTTTAATGACTCTTGAAAACCGTCCCCTACAATGAACCGACACATGTTCGTCTGGACGAACAAAAATTTCGTACAGACGAAGTTCGTATTAAAAACTGTCTTATCCACTCAACCGCTGCATTCAATCGTCCCGACGTTTGAAAGAGAAAAATTCGTCCTGGACGATCACATATCGTACAGACGATCTAATTAAAAACTGCTCTCAAAACGGTTTAAATTCGCGCAAACTGTTCCTTCACACATCGTCCCGTACGAAAACAATTTCGTCCTGGACGATTTCCTCCAAAAAAAAATTTAAATTTGATTTTTTAAATTAAGAAAATCGACAAAAACATTAAAAAACACAGAAAACATAAAACAAAATCATAAATCCAAAAACAATTCATTCAAAAACACACAAAATTCATAAAATCACAAAAACAAAACACAACAAGTATCAATGTTGCAAAGACATTTTGGTTAAGCATTCAAATCAATAACACCAAGCCTTGTTCTTAAAGTACTGAAGGTATCAAAGGCTAAAGGTTTTGTAAAAATGTCTGCAAGTTGATTTTCAGTTGAAACATGTATGAGTTCAATTTCTCCTTTGGATACATGATCCCTTATGAAATAATGCCTTATATCAATATGTTTGATTCTAGAATGTTGAATAGGATTTTTGGAAATGCAAATAGCACTAGTATTGTCACAATAAATTGGAATAGTGTCTATAGTTAATCCTAAATCAATCAACTGTTGTTTTAACCAAAGTACTTGTGCCACACAACTTCCTAATGCAATGTATTCTGCTTCTGCAGTAGATAGTGCCACTGAATTTTGTTTTCTACTAGACCATGAAACTAATGAATTTCCAATGAATTGACATGTTCCAGAAGTGCTTTTCTTATCCACTCTACAGCCTGCAAAGTCAGAATCTGAGTAACCAATAATTTCAAATGAAGAGCTAAACTTAGGATACCAAATTCCTAAGTTTTGAGTTCCTAGTAGATATCTTAAAATCCTTTTCACTGCTGTCAAATGTGATTCTTTTGGATCTGATTGAAATCTAGCACATAAGCAAACACTAAACATAATATCTGGTCGGCTAGCAGTCAAGTAAAGTAAAGATCCAATTATCCCTCTAAATTTCTTTTGATCAACAGATTTTCCCTTAAGGTCTTTATCCAACTGAACTGAAGAACTCATTGGTGTACTAACAGGTTTAGCATTGTCCATTTCATATTTTTTGAGGATGTCCTTAATATATTTGGTTTGACTAAGAAAAGTACCTTCCTCAAGTTGCTTAATGCTAAATCCTAGAAAGTAATTTAAATCTCCCATTAGACTCATTTCAAATTCACTACTCATTGTTTTAGAAAAATCATCACAAAGATGTTTATTTGAAGATCCAAAGATGATGTCATCCACATAAATTTGAACAATAAGTATATCCTTTCCAATTTTCCTTAAAAAGAGAGTTGTATCCACACTTCCTTTTTCAAAAGATCTTTCAAGTAGGAAGGTGCTTAACCTCTCATACCAAGCCCTAGGTGCCTGTTTCAATCCATATAATGCCTTTTTTAATTTGAAAACATGATTTGGAAATTTAGAATTTTCAAAACCTGGAGGTTGTTCTACAAAAACATCTTCTTCAATTACCCCATTTAAAAAGGCACTTTTGACATCCATTTGAAACAATTTAAAACCTTTAAAACAGGCAAAGGCTAGTAAAACCCTAATTGCTTCAAGTCTAGCTACAGGGGCAAAAGTTTCCTCAAAATCAATTCCTTCAATTTGATTATACCCCTTAGCTACTAATCTAGCCTTATTTCTAATGACTACTCCTGAGTCATTCATTTTATTTTTGAACACCCACTTGGTTCCAACAACACTTTGATCTTTTGGCCTTGTAGTTAGTTCCCAAACTTTATTTCTTACAAATTGATTCAACTCTTCTTGCATGGCCAATATCCAAAATTCATCTGAAAGTGCTTGATCAATGTTAGTGGGTTCAATAGTTGAAATAAAGGCTGAATGATTGACTTCCTTGTTTAATCCACGCCTAGTTCTAACACCCTCACTTGGTTCACCTATGATTAATTCCTTTGGGTGGTTTTTAGAAAATCTCAAATCTCTAGGCAAAGGGTCTTCTCTTTCTAAATTTTCTTCCACATTTTCTTCCAAATTTAATCTATCAATCTTTTGGGAGTTTTCTTCAATTTCTTCTTCAACAACTTTTGGCTCTTCCATGTTTCCATTTTCATCAAAAACAACATGTGTGGTTTCTTCAATGACTAAAGTTCTTTTGTTGAATACTCTATAAGATTTTCCAACACTTGAATATCCAACAAAAATTCCTTCATCTGATTTTGGATCAAATTTTCCTAAGGCAGATTTTCCATTATTATGTATGAACACCTTGCAACCAAATACATGCAAATGAGACAAATTTGGTGTTCTACCTTTTAGCAACTCATAGGGTGTTTTATTCAAATTTGATCTCACATTCACCCTATTCAGAACATAGCATGCAGTGCTAACCGCCTCAGCCCAAAAATATCTAGGAAGCGAGTATTCTGCTAACATTGCTCGGGCGGCTTCTATTAATGTTCTGTTCTTTCTTTCAACTACTCCATTTTGTTGAGGAGTTCTAGGTGCAGAAAAATTGTGATCAATCCCCTTTTCTTTACAGAAATCTTCAAATCTTTCATTTTCAAATTCTCCTCCATGATCACTTTGTATAGAAATTATTTCACATCCTAGTTTTCTTTGTATCCAAGTTGAAAAATTTCTGAATTCCTCAAATGATTCACTCTTATGAAAAAGAAATTTAACCCAGGTGAATCTTGAAAAATCATCTACTATAACAAATCCATATACCTTTCCTCCTAGACTAACAGTGCTTACAGGTCCAAAAAGATCCATGTGTAGAATTTCTAAAGGTTTACTGGTCCTAAGATCTTTATTGGACTTAAAAGAGGACTTCACTTGTTTTCCTAATTGACATGCATCACAAAGATGGTCCTTAGTAAAGTCTAGTTTAGGTATTCCTCTCACCAAATTCTTTTGGGTAATTCTTCTAAGATTTTTCATACTAGAATGACAAAGTCTCCTATGCCAAAGCCATGATTCATCAGAAACAGTTTTCAAACAAAAAGCAGTAGGAGATTGAATACAATTTAAATCTAGCATGTAGACATTGTTTACCCTTTTTCCATTTAAAACAATTTTTCATTTAGGCTAATTATGCAGCTAGTAGGTAAAAATTTTACATTATAGCCCTTATCACATAGCTGACTTATGCTAAGCAAATTATGTTTTAAGCCTTCAACTAATAAAACATTGTCTATGAAAAAGTTTTTCAAATTTCCAATCATACCTGATCCAACCACTTTCTTTGTGGTATTATCTCCAAGTGTAACCTTGCCTCCACTCCTGGCTTCCAGCGTTATGAATTGAGCAGTATCTCCAGTCATGTGCTTTGAACATCCGCTGTCCAGGTACCATATACTCTCACGAGGTCTTGTGTGAGAGTATTCCTGCAAAATTCTCAAATGTTAGACCTGGGAACCCAAACTAGTTTGGGTTCACCTTTATGAAATTTATAATCAGATGCATGTATGATATGTCTAGGTTTATGCATCTTAGTTCTCCACACCAAATTAGGTTTCATCTTTAAAGTGCAGGTGTGAGATATATGTCCCAAAAATCCACAATTGTTACATTTAACATTAGGAAAAATATTCCTATGTTTTCTTTCATATGATTGTCTTCTAAGGGATTTCATGAATTTAGGATAATATTTAGGATTTGTAAAATCTTCAAGTTTAGGGGGGTTCCTATTATCCTCGAGAGCTCTTATAGTGAGTTTGTAAAATGAATTCATATCCTCCAAGATTCGATTGGTATAATTGATTCTATATGTCTTGCTCTCAGATTCATCCTTAAATTTCTTAAATTCTTTTTCAAGTTCAGCATAGGATGATTTTAAATTCTCAAAATTTTTATTCAAGTCATCATATTCATCAAGTAGTTTCATGTGGTTGCTATCAATTAAAGCATGATCTTTCCTAAGGATTTCGTGTTCCTTATTAAGCTCTTTCCAATTCTAAAACTACACTAGCATGCATCTTTTTCATTTTCCTATATGCATCATGCATGTGTTCAGAAACTTCAAACAATTCATTATAGGTTAAATCACATACCTCTTCTTGATCTGATTGTTCAGTTTTATCTGCCATCAAGCAAAGGTTGGTGACTTCTTCTTCTTTTTCAGTCTCAAATGAGTCTGAAGCTGAGTCCGCCCAAAAAGCCTTTTGAAACTTCTTCTTGCCCTTCTTTACCATTGGTTTCTCCTCTACCTTCTCCTTGCTAGGAGTGGCTTTGAGTTTTGGACAATCAGTCTTTATATGACCTGGTTTCCTGCATTCATAACAAATCACTTCATTAGAAACCTTGCCATTTCTGTTATACTTACCTCTATTCCATTGCTGGCGTCTCTTCTGCTTCCTCTTTAAAAAGCTTCTAAATTATCTAGTCATCAGTGCTATATCGTCTTCATCCTCAGGTTGTGTGTGTTCACTTTATGACTCTTCCACATTTAGTGCAATATTCTTGTCTTTTCTTGGTTCACCTGCATCAATCTTTCTTTGACTTACTCCTTGCTCGTAAGCAATGAGTGAACCAAGAAGATTGTCAATTGAATAAATGTTCAGATCTTTAGACTCTGTAATTGCAGTAATTTTAGCATCATATGCAGTAGGTAAACAACGAAGAATCTTATTAACCATTTCAGCATTTGTTAATTCCCTACCAAGTGCATGCAAAGAGGTGACAATTTGAGTGAATCTTGTGTACATGTCAGATATAGATTCATTAGGTTTCATGCGAAATAATTCGTAGTCATGTAACAAGATATTGAGTCTTGATTGCTTAACCTCATTTGTCCCTTCATAAGTAATACAAAGTCTATCCCATATGTCTTTTCCGCTTTTACAAGTGGAAACTCGCATGTAGTCTTCAGATTTTAAAGCACAAAAGAAACTATTTAAACATTTCGTATTTAATTGTGCTAAGTCACGTTCTTCTATAGTCCAATCTGCATAGGGTGTATCTACCCTAATTCCATCAACTAATCTAGTTGGTTTTGAGTAACCTTCTTGGACTAGTATCCACATGCGATAATCAAGTGACTGTAAGAAAGTAGACATGCGTGTTTTCCAAAAATCAAAAGGAATATTGTCAAACAGTGGAGGTCTAGTGATAGAGTAACCCTCAGGTCTGTTTCGGTTTCCAAATGTAGCCATCTACGTTAATCAAAAAGTAGTTCAAACTTATGATTTTGAAACCTTGCTCTGATACCACTTGTTGAGTCCAGTAATTAGGTTGTTAAGCCTAAGTAAATGTCCCACGGCTACCAAGAGGGGGGTGAATTGGTAGTTTTAAAAAATTTTAAACCCTCTTAATGATAAAGTTGAACCGAAATAAAATTTTCTTTTAAAGTTTGTAGAAAAATGTTTTTCAACCACAGAGTTGTTAAAACTGAAATTTAAAGTGCGGAAACGTAAAAGCAATAAAGTAAATGACACCAGATTTATAGTGGTTCGGTATATAACTAGACCTACATCCACTCATCAGAGGCACCCTCTGAGTATTGCACTAATACCACAAAGTGACTCTCCTTTAGCACCCACAGCAAGGCGGAGAAGCCTGTACAAAACACTCTTTTCACCACTACCCGGTGCGGCAGAGAACCGTCGTCCTTTTACACAATCCACAGTGCTGGCAGAGAACCGTCGTCCTTTTACACTCTCCTAGTGTGGGCAGAGAACCCTATGGCTGTTCACACTCTCCAAGTGTAGGCAGAGAACCTTCGTCCTTTTACACTCTCCTAGTGTGGGCAGAGAACCCTTCGTCTGTTCACACTCTCCAAGTGTCGGCAGAGAACTGGATCTCCTTGACTGATCTTCTCACAAGAATTCCAATGGTAGGAATCCTCCTTTGAATGCTCTCTTCCACTCTCTCCTTGGTTATTCTCTCAAGAGGCACGAAGATCAAATGACAAAAAGATTGGGTGGCAGTCTAATTTGGACTATTTTTACAAAAGACATGAAAAACCGCCCAAAAACTGCAAGTTTCCAATTCTGTACGCAGTGGATCGTCCTGTACGATCCTGGATCGTCCTGGACGATTTTACTTAAACGATCTGAAATGACCCAATTTGTATATGTGTACGAAATGACTTCGTACAGCTGATCGTCCTGTACGAACTAGGTTCGTCCAGTACGAATGGTTATTACAAGGTCGATTCTAGAAACTGCTGAAAACTGTTCTAAGTCGGTTAATCGTTTGGACGAAAATATGTTCGTCTGGACGAAAATTTTCCAGAGAGTCGATCGTCCTGGATGATTATTTATTTCGTCTGGACGAAAATTTTCCAGAGGACCAATCGCCGCGGACGATAATTCATTTTCGTCTGGACGAAAATTTTCCAGAGAGCTGATCGTCCGGTACGATATTTATTTTCGTCGGGACAAAAATTTTCCAGAGGACTGGTCGCCTCGTACGATGATAAAATTCATCTGGACAAAAATTTTACAGAGAACCCATCGTCCGGGACGATAATAAAATTTGTCCTGGACGAATAGGACTTAGAAAAATTTTTCCAAGCAAGTTCCTATTCGTTCCAAGTGCTCTATAGGAGATAACTGACAGATCGTCCAGTACGATAAATATCGTCATGTACGATCATTATAGAATTTCAAGATCTCCTTATTTGTGTGTGTGAGATTTTATTCACTCAATTACAATCACTCCCTTTCAAAATTAATTCAAAGACAAACTTCAAATAAACAAAATATCTCATGTTGAATTTGATTTGAAGTTTTCGTAGTCTGGAGTCTGATTTTCCTGAAATGTTAGTACACACAAGAGCAAATGCAAATCTTCTAAAATTGTTAGGAGATAACTATACATCTGAACAATAATGTTTGGAATCATCAAAACTACATAAGTTGCACAAATATAAATCATTCAAATAGCAACTATTCAAACATAGGGACATTGTTTGTAGAAAACGCATCAAACTTCTCTAAAAGGAACCTCCTCTAAAGATCCTCCTTACTATCATAAATAGTAGTAATCCTCTACATACCTTTATTTTCAACAACAATGTCCCATATGACCACCTGGTGAGAAAATTCCACTATAGAAAAGGATGCAACCTTAACCTTCTAAAGAATAAGAATTCCTCCAAACATGCCATCTAAATGAACTTGGAAGAAATCCCAATCCTCTCTAATAAGAGAATTGAAATATGACCAACTAATTGAAGACATTTTTGACTCAAACAACCCCACAAAAACACTTCATTATCTCTCACTACTTCTTTAAGATATAGAGAAGCTTGCTTCTTTCTAGCTCCTATACAATTCCAAAACATGATTGAAGCCAGTAAAGAATAAGAGGGGAAGAGTTCCCCACTTTATCTTTCCCGTCTCCATCTTTCTTCCTGCTCCTAGAAGCCAACAAAGTGGGACCAAGTCCTCTAAGTTCCTTTGCAAGTTTAAATTTTGTATTGGAGGAACTCCCTTCCATGTATCCCCCTACCATCTTCAGCTCTGGATCCCGAGCAATTATAGAGAAATCTCTTTCAACTTTGTCTGAGATTCAAATAATAACTTCCTCCTCCTCCTTAGAAGTTGTAGGTGGATTGCTTATTTCCTCAGCAGCCAGAATAATCTTACCTTCCTCCAATAATTTAGTTAACACAACAAACTTGTTACCTCCTTTTAGGGAAGACATATTAACCACATCCCAATCCATCTCCTCCTTCTTGATAGTTTTAACTTGTTTAGAACCTATATTGCCAATAGGATTATCATCCTTTGAAGCATTTCCAACTCGGACAAGATCAGGTTTACCACCTACCAATGCTCCCTTATTCTTCTCACCAATAGGCTTGGCCACATATTCTTTCAAAATAGATTTCCTTTTCTTGATGCAAACATTCCTTTGCTTTAATTCTTCTTCCTCCCACAATTAACATGAATCAAAGGGCCATAAGTAGAAACTACCTCCTTAGAAGTTCCTCCCACCTTCCCATCAGAGCTTGGGAAGGAAATACTACTCGATTGGATTGACATCTTCTCACTAATCTCAAAACTTTTGGAACCACCCTGAATGCTTACACTCCATCTCTGAACAACTACTTTTAGAATGCCCAATCCTACCCCAATTGAAACAGAGATTAGTAACTCTCTCATATTTGATTTTTTGATAAAATCTTCCTAAGCTCCCTTCCACCCAGACTCCAAGCAGCAGCTTATTTTATAATTAAATATGAACACAAATCCTTGCAAACTCCCTCCTTCCCCATTGAAACATATTGTCATCAATTAAATAAGGCTTACCAATCTTAGAAGCAATCCTACAGACATTAATATCATCCCAGCATTGCAAAGGCAAACTAGGCATTCTAATCCATATCGGAACATATAAACCCTTTAATAAATTTGGGGAGAACAAAGGCTACCACATATTTACACCAATGATCTTCCCCTTGACTTACCATGGTCTGTTGGAAAGTACCAGGTCCACAGACTCATCATCATCAAAAGTAGAAAGCAATCATCCCTTACCAAGCTAGGTAAGGTTAAATTTACCAAATTGAGACCATTATCTCCTCAGTTCAGAATTTATAACACAAGAAGGAATGTTATCACCGAATACTTTGACAACCAGTGCATTTTGAAGCTTTTTAGTGTTTTCCAATTCATTATTCTCATACAGCTTGATAGCCTCACCATCCTCCATTAAGTAGCTTACTATCTCCAACTTAGAAACTCTACTATTGGATTTCTTATTCCAGACATTAACCAAAATATTCCCAGCCAGATCTTTAGCCTTCAGAACCCCAGCTCCATCTTCCAATTATTTGTATGAATCCCATTCACCATAAATAAATTAATGAACCACCTCCAAATCTTTAATCAAATTTTTATTACTAACTTCTCCAGATACATATGAGATGTTAACAAAATGAAATTCTAAATATTCATCCCTAACCTCATCTTCCCTCAGCCCTTAAGATGTCATAGGTCCCTTAAATCCTCTTATGAATCCTTGTTCAAACCATTTTCCACACCGACTTCTTTCTGATTAGATGATTATGATGCTCCAAAATAGAATTTTGACACCTCAAGATTCTTTGGAAATTTGAATTCACCCCCTAGAATCACATTCTTACCTTTCCCAATATATGGAATAACCTTCTTTATATTTAACAACCCTCCTTCATTGATCATTAATGGTTTGACTTTATGGGAGTTCAATTGAACCCCATTGGCAGTAGAATCTCCAATCAAGGAATTTCCACTAAATGCTGGAAGAGAAGATTTGTGAAACCCTTATGGATGAATTGAAGAACCTTCAAATGTTAATCAATGATAAACCATTTGTCCTAATTCAGCTGATGATCGGCGATCATTCGCCATCATCGAAAAATCCAATAATCGCGGCAAATTGAAATTTGAAAAACAATCTTCTCTCTCTAGAAAACCATAGCTTCTCCCTCTATAATCCCATTCTCTAGAATCATCCACACATATTAATTAATTGAAATATACCAATTCAAGTATTACATCATGTTCCTTCTTTGAGGAGGAGAAGCTAGAAAAAACTTTTGAACTTTCCTTACTTCAACATCCAAATTTGGAGAGTCCTTAATTGCTAACCCTGCAACCTTTCCTGTAGACAGTGAGTTTTAGGTTAAGGCTTCAATTATCTTAATTAACTTTTCATATATAGTTAATTTATGCTAGTTACTTTGAACTTATGGAGTATAACCATATAGATCACTAAGTTTTTCTAAAGTGAGATCAAAATTTGAAGGATGATTTATCTTTGGGTTAACAAACAAAATTTGTGCACCCCATACTTTTTAGTCAACATACAAACTTGACTCTAAATAAATGAGAATAGCTTATGTTCTTCTTTCAAGTGAAGTACGGCCTTTAATACATGCTCTTTGGTAAATCCTACAACCATTTTGAGGTAAAATATTTGGAGGCTTGATAGATCATTCCCTTGACATCATCTTTATTATATGATTCTTTTCTTTCTTTCATTTTATCTTTTTCTTGTTTTGATTTTTTATTTTCTTTTGATCTTTGTTCATTTATTCTTTCCTCTTTTTATGATCTATCTTTTATGACTGGTAGTCGACCCTTTAGGTACGTAGTATGCAACATCTTCTTAGATCTTGATCTGATTAATAGAGAATGGTTGAAGACAACACTTATCATGTATTTAATGTCATCTCATTGGTATTTGATGCATTGTTGTAAGGTACATGGAACCATCCTATACTCATGGATTTAGAGCCTATCTAGAAGTTTGTTGAATGAGGTTACTGAATAAATTATATGAAATTGTGTTTCTTTTTCAACTCTCTTATCTTTAATAGAAGTGTGATTAAACATTAATTCTTCTCTCCCTTCTAATTAAACTCGTATAAGACTATTTTATCAATGGAGAGCTTACATGTGTCCACATTAAAGTATGTGAAATTCTTTATATTCTTCATATTGATTGATGCACCCGGATCAATATGGACTCAAGATAATAAAAAAATTTTCCACATTTATAGTAATGTTAAGTGGGTGATTTTGATCGACAATTTTCAAAAGTATATCCTCATCAAAAAAGGTTACCCTAGAGATTTCCTTGAAGTATAGAGCTTCATCTTGTGAAGTTGCATCTAACTTAGCTAAGTAACTCCCTAGGTTAAGAAATTACTTAATTAAAGTTTCCATCTTCTCTTTCTATAGAATGAGAGCATCATAGATACTCAGCATAGTTGGAAACTTCCTAAGATAAGCTAAGATGTTGTAATCGACCTTAGGAACATCATGAACAGGACTTAGTGGATTGGAAGGAAGATTTGATTGTTGAGTAGTACTTTGAATTGGATCGTTACACATGACTCATTTTCCCTTTTCCTGAGGAAAGAGCCTAAGGGATAAGACTTTTTCACCCCGGAGTTCTACCTCAATGATAATTTTATTTTTTTATGGTGAATTTACATCTAAAAAATCTATCATAATGGGACTCCCTTGGAAGTTAACTCTGGGGGTGTTTCCATCTGGGAATATCTAAGATTCATCTCCCCCTTTTGAGGTCAAATCTTAAGAATCTAGTTTTTAAAGATCTTGAATGATCACTGCTGAGTTCAAATTTTCTTCTATATAAGATTCATTTTGTATTTTGGAGACTTTGCATTTGATGGGGCAAAGTAAAAGTCAAATAACATCAAGGGCGATAAGGGTTTTATACCACCATTTATTTCCTGGATACAAATCTCATGAACATCTTTCCTCTATTAAAAAATTTTACTATTTTTCTTTTCATTGTTTATAGTAGTTCATATAACTAATGGAGAGGAAACCATCTCAGCATCCTCATGTGATGCCTCTAACTCAGCCTCCAAGATTGGGTCCTAGCCTCCCAACACCAACTATTGAGAAAGATGAAAATTTTCTTAATCTACTTATTAAATTCCAGCAATAGATCAATATCCCAACCATTATCAATTTTCAGAGAGATGTTAGAGTGTTTACCTGAGATTGTTTTAATAGACCCTTAAAATGGATCAACCAAATACTCATTAAGAATTATGATGTTTCCCTATTCATAGTTTCTCTCAAGCCAGTCCTTGGCCTTAAAAACAAGGTAATCTTTAATTGTGTGGCCCAACATGCAATGGTAAGGGAAAAAATTGGGATCTTCCCTCCTGTTTGTCTCTTCTGGCTTCTTAGACTCTAGAAATCTAAAGTTTGGTTTGTTTAATAGACTCTTAATGCTCATCCTTTCTGAATCTTTTTTAAATGGATAGAATTTTGCCAATCTCTATTTAAAAGATTTTGAGTAAATCTCCCTAGTAGATTAAGGGGTTACCTGAAATAGGCTCATGGATGTTCTTTAGGAGAATTTTCACTACATGTTGCTCTTGTTACTGAGACTCACAATTTATTGAAAGATTTATCTATCTTAAGATGTACTCAACTAGAGTCTCTCCCAGCTTCTTCTTCTCGATGACCAGATTTCCTACTTATATAATGCTGAACTGGAGAGAATCTCTTTAAGAATAGACCCTCCAACTCGATAAAGGTTCTTCATGAATCATTCTACAGATTGATGCACCATTCAAAAGTGATTTCAAAGAGACTACTAAACAAATGGGGAAATTATAGAGCATCTAACCTTGCTGCATTGCATCATCTTGCATGGAAGTGGGATAGGTACTATCTTGGGTTTTTAATATAACTAAAAACTTTAATCAAAGGTTGCACAAAGCCCTTTAGATATGGAACAAAGTCATATTCCTTGGGGTAAGTCCTGACCTTTAGATTAGATGGCGTCCCTTTAGAATGTGCATCCTCTTCATCCATTAAAATATTATCAAGATCCAGGTTGAATACTTATGCGACCTTTTTCTTCTTAAGGATATCCTTGATTTGTTAAACCACCTCATTGATCGGTCTTCCTGCTGCGACTCATTGCTCATGATTTTGTATTTTTGATGATAACAAACATTATGGATCACATCTTCATGTTTCATAGTATTTTTCATTCTATATTTGTTTTGTGTGTATACTAATATTTTAGGAAAATCATACTCTAAATTGTTGAAGACTTCAAATCAGAATAGAATAGGGTTCATAATAAATGGAGTCTATATTTTTTAGTTTAATTGAGTATGAGAGAGTGTGATTGTAATTGAGTAACTGTACACACACACACACTTAGGGAGAGTTCAAAATCTACAATTTTTAAATTGATCACACTATACAAATTCATTTCATTTGGCATGATTTGTTTAGTTATACTCCTATGAGCATTTAAACAAATGAAAGGATATTTTTTTTTTAAAGTACAGTTTGTACTGTATGAAGTGTTCTTTGTAGAGATGACATCCATAGTATGAATTGGATAGGTCCCTTTTTGTCCCGACGAACTTAAAAATTTTCATAACTGATCATACCGTACGATGTTGTCAACGTACGTACGCCATCCAGGGTAAGAATTGGATGGATCCCTTTTTATCCCGAAGATTTTGAAAAATTTTATGAACTATTTGTAATATATGATGAATGGTTTGTATAGAAGAACTTGAACTGTTCGTATGAGACACTATGCATTCATACGCATGATTCATATGGGACACTATGCATTTGTATGAGTGATTCGTATGGGACACTATGTCTTTGTACGGGACTTTATGCAATTGTATGGGACACTATTCATACATACGGGATGATATACATTCGTATAGTACTATTATATGATAGTTTTCTTATAATTTTCAATTTTTGAATGGTTTTTCATGTCCTTTCTATATAAGGAGTCCTAAAACCTATCACAAAACACCTTTGTTCTGAATTTCTCTTGAGAGTGGTCATTGAGTGTGAGTGTTTGGGAGAGATTGTGAGAGTGAAGTATGAGAGATCAAGTGAGAGGGATGTGAGGGATTCACAAGGTTGCCAGAAGTGAGGATCTCTTTGGCTCCTTCAAGTTTCTGCCCATCTCCTATGGAGACACTTAAGTGAAGTTCTTCAACGTTGGTCGCAGGTTCTCTGCCTTCAACAAGAGGGTGAAAAATGATGCCAGGTTCCCTGCCAAAACTTGGAGGGTGTGAAAGGATGCTGGTTCTCTGCCGACACTTGGAGGGTGTGAAAGGATGACAATTCTCTGCTAATACTTGGAGGGTGTGAAAGGATGATGGTTCTCTGCTGACACTTAAAGGGTGTGAAAGGATGACAGTTCTCTGCCACACTGAGGATTGGTAGAAGAGAGGATTTGTAAAGGCTTCTCCACCTTACTGGGGGACCAAAAGGAGAGATACTTTGGTAATAATGCAATACCTGAAGAGGGAGTTTTTAGGGAGTGAATATAGGTCATGTTTGGCCCAACCACTATTCATAGTTGTGTCTTTTAATTTCCATATTTATTTACTGCAAGTTTTTTTCTATGGTTGAAAATTTTATTTTAAAATATTTAGTAAATTTCTACGAGAATCAAGGATTTTCCAATTTAAAAATCCAAAAGAATATTTTAAATTATTAATTTACACTCCTCTTGGTTAGCCTTGGGATAGTTGCATAGGTCTAATAACCTATCTAGAATCAAAAAGTGGTATCAAAGCGGGATTCATAAAATAAAGTTTTAGAAAACTTTTGAATTTTGAACCATGGCTACTTTTAGAAACCATAATACATTAGTAGGATATTTGATCACTTGACCACCTTTATTTGAAAATATTTCTTTTGATTTTTGGAAAATTTGAATGTCTACTTTCTTGCAATCAATAGATTATCAAATATGGAATATAATTCAAAATGGTTATTCTATACCGTCACGTTTTATAGATGGAATCAAAACTAATATCCCTTTTTTTGAATGAAGTAGAGTATAATAAATTTATGCTGAATTAAATGCTAACTATAAGAATTGTTTGTTTTGTGCTTTAAATTTTGAAGATTATATGAGAATCTCTATATGTCCTATTGGCAAGGAAATTTGGGATAGTTTATGCATTACATATGAAGGAACTAGTAAAGTCAAGCAATCTAAGTTGAATATTTTTATGCATGACTATGAACTCTTTAGCATGAAACCTTATGAGACCATCTTAGACATGTTTAATAGGTTTTGATAGAAACTTCATTAAAATCTATAGGTAGAGAAGTTACAAACTTTAAAAAAGTAAATAAAAATTTACGATGTCTACCTGAAAATTTTAATGCTAAAGTCACTTCTATAATTGAATCAAAAGATTTGAATGATTAAACAATTAAAGATTTAATTGTTTCACTCATTTCTCACAAACAAACTATGAGTCAAAGACTTTTGGATGCAGGTGAAATGATAGTGCTAAAAACTGACGACACGGAGAAAGGCTACTCAGCAGATGATGAAGGAAAGGAGACAGCGTTGATAATGAGAAAATTTGAAAATCTACTGAAGCGCAAGCATCAACATCAACAAAAGAGAAATAAAGATAAAAATGCTAAGGATATTAAGAATTCATTTAAAGTAATTTACTTTGGGTGTAGAAAATCTGGTCATATGAAATATGAGTGCCCAAACTTAAAAACTTTTATGCAATGAAAAAAGGTAAAAATATACAAATTACAATAAGGGAAAATAAAAAAAATAAAAAAATCTCCTATGCAGACTTTGCTTCTGAATCATCAGACCAGGAGTAAGATGATTTTTAAAATTTTGTTTGTGTTTGTTTTTATTTTTGTGTGTTTAGGTTTATATTTTTGAATTTTGATATTTTTGTGAATGTGTTTAATTTTCTATATATTTTTTTAGGATATGTTTATTTATGTTCTTTCTATCATTTGTAAAGTCACCCTGATTAACACATACTCACATATTTTACATTTTATTTTCTATACACTTTAAAGAATCAAATCACTTTTCAAAAATAATTTTTTCTAAAAATGAAAAATTTACCTCATATTTTCTTGAATTTTTATGTAAGTTGTGGCTGACTTTTATAAAAACAATGAAAGGAAGAAAACTCATGATTTTATCTCTCTATCTCATTTCTTAATAACGTTTTTTTACTTTTAATTCAAAATATTCATCAAATTATAAATTAAATTTTAAAATAGAACTTTTTTTCATCTCCTCGCATTTTTTCTATCTCATAGGAATCTTTTGCAAGTTGTTGAATCCACCTCATTGTTTTCTTAATCAAGTAGTTTTTTTTTCACTAGAATGAGTTTTCCTTTATTTTTAAAATTACATAAATGAAGCATATTTGTTAAAAAGAAATAGGCACAAAATGAGCCCAAAGCTAAAAAGATGTGCAATGATGCCAAATTTGAAAAGATATATAAAGTGTATCAAAAAATTAAAAGTTGAATGAAGTGCCCCAAAAAATAATGAAGAGGCACAAAATGAGCCAACAATTATTTTGCTTACCTTTCTTGTATTTCTTAAATCCTAAGAAAACTCTTATATCTATTGATATTTTTGAAACCCGAGTTTGAAAATCATGATTCTAAATTCACCAATTTTTGCATTAATCTTCTATTAGATATATTTCATGAAAGAAGTTTTAAAAAGATTAGTATTTCTTTTACTAATTTGTTCCTTAATTTAGATGTTGACTTAAAAAGTATTTGAGCCTTTAAAGGAATCTTAGCTAGGATTAACAAATTTTGAATCTCTAACCTTTTTGGATTATGTATTGTCAATTCATGACTTACTAAGTTTTTAAATAAAATCATGAGGTAACTGTTTGCTCTTTAGTTCATTTTTTTTCTGTTATTTATTTTTTGTGCTCCTCTTCTTTTTGATAATGTTAAAGGGGGAGAATGCGCTGTAGTATTTACTTCTTACTATTGATTTTTTTTTTAGAAATATTTTTGTTATTTAAAAAAAAAATAGTTTTCCTTATTTTAAAAATGATTTTCTTAATAAGGGGGAGATTATAAGAGAAATAAAACAGTCATGTTTGTCTTCATAAAAAATGGGGAAATTTTTGTGACTCATTGCTCACGAGTTTATATTTTTAATGGTAACAAACATTATGGCTCACATCTTTATGTTTCATAGTATTTCTCATTCTATACTTATTTTGTGTTTATACAAACATTTTAGAAAAATTATACTCCAGATTATTGAACACTTTAAATCAAAATAGATTACGGTGCATTATAATTGGAGTATTTATTTTTTATTTTAATTGAGTCTGAGAGAGTGTGACTATAATTTAGTAACTGTACACACACACATTGTGAGAGAGTTTAAAATCTACTATTTTTAAACTGATTGTATTGTATAAATTCATTTTATACAGGACAATTTATTTAGTTATAAACTCTACGAGCAGTTAAACAAATAAAAGGAGAAAATTGTTTAAGCATGGTTTGTACTATACGAAGTGTCCTTCATACAGATGACGTCCAGAGTATGAATTAGATGGGTACCTTTTCATCTAGATGAACTTGAAAAAAATTTTTACTGATCATATCGTACGATGTTGTCATCATACGTATGCCACCCAAGGTACGAATTGGATGGCCCCCTTTTCATCTCGATGATTTTGAAGATTTTTATGAACTATTCGTACTGTATGATGAATGGTTCATACAGACAAATTTGAACTATTTATATATGACACTATATATTCGTACAGATAATCCATATGGGACACTATGCATTCATACGAGTAATTTGTATGGGACACTACGTGTTTGTATGGGACACTATGCATTCAAACGAGCGATTTGTATGGGAACTATGTGTTTGTGTGGGACACTATTCATTCATACAAGTAATTCATATGCGACATAATATGCAATCGTATAGTATGATTATAGGATATTTTCTTATAATTTTCAGTATTTGAATGGTTTTTCATGTCCTTTCTATATAAGGTGTCCTATAATCTGACACAAAACTCCTTTGTTGTGAATTTCTCTTGAGAATGGTCATTGAGTGTGAGTGTTTGGGTGAGATTTTGAGAGTGAAGTGCGAGAGATCTAGTGAGGCGGAGTTTTGAGGGATTCACAAGGTTTCCTACAACGAGGATCTCTTTGACTCCTTCAAGTTTCTGCCCATCTCCTCCCGAGGCTCCTAAGTGAAGCTCTTCAACATTGGTCACGGGTTCTCTACCTCCACCAGGAGGGTGTAAAAGGACACCAGGTTCTCCACCAACACTTGGACGGTGCAAAAGGACATCAATTCTCTGTCGATACTTAGAGGGTGTGAAAGAATGATAATTCTCTGTCGACACTTGGAGGGTGTGAAATGATGACAGTTCTCTACCGCACTGGGGATTAGTGAAAGACAGGATTTGTAAAGGCTTCTCCACTTTATTGTGGGGGAAAAAGGAGAGACACTTTGGTAATAGTGCAATGCCTGAAGAGGGAGTATTCAGGGAGTGGATGTAGGTCGTGTTTGACCAAACCACTATAAATCTTTGTGTCTTTTAATTTAAGCATTTATTTACTACAAGTTATTTTCTATGGTTGAAAAGTTTATTTTAAAACCTTAATTAACTTGCTATGTGAATCAACGGTTTTCCAATTTAAAAATCTAAGATAAATTTTTATAGTACCAATTCACCCCTTCCCCCCCCTCTTGGTCAACCTTCGGACAATTGCATAGGTCTAATAACCTATCCGAAATCAACACTTCCTTCTATGGACTCGATGTTGATGGGAAATTATCCACTATAATCCTTTATATCATTATAATCTTGCTCCCCTAGCTTAGATATAATATCCTGTAACTTAATATCCTCTACATAATCAAGAGATTCTTCCATACTTGATCAATCATCTAATCATTAGATCTAGCTACCATCCTTTCCCCTTTTTATTTTTTGGAGTCCGTAGCCACAAGGGTGGCATCCACAATAGGTTTAGGGGCATCCTTTTTATAAGGCGATGTAGGAGCTTATGGAGTAGAGCCTCATGCATTAAGTGGGGTGGAGTCCTCACATCCTTAAATAAGGAGCCAAGGATATATATATATATATATATATATATATATATATATATATATATATATATATATATATATATATATATATATATATATATATATATATATATATGGAGTTGAAGGTCCTCTCTCTTATTAAGGTCCTCTCTCTTATTAAGCTTCTTAGGAACAGAAATTTTTTTGGAGATTTGGAACTCATTCCTTTCTCTTCTGCCTATTTCTTATCTTTTTCCTCTTCCTAAGGCTTAACTTTAATTGAGGCCAGCTTTCACATTTTCACATAAGCGATAGCTTGCCTACAATTATGATAAAGTCCTTTTAAAGATCAAACTTGAATAATCTACTCTATCTTGGGAAACGGGAGGCAAGGAACCCAATGGTAGCCTTCCATTAGTATAGACATTGTTGGCTTACTGTCGTGAGTAGTCAGGTCTACTACTAATACTCCATTAATAGTTAACTTGAGGGTTTGGAACAAAAATTCAAATTGTATTGATTTATTATAGATCAATTCATCAACATACATGTCCTAGTCTAGGGAGAAGATTAAATTGCCAACCATTTTAGTGTGTGATTTTTTGAAATTGAGAAAAGTTGATTTAAATTAGTTGATTTAAAATAGAATTTAAAATTTCATAGGTGATTTTTTCTCTTATCAAATTTTTTTAGTTATAGGAGATACAACTTAACATATGATGGTAAGATGCAAGAACCACTTATGACTTAGAGAAATTTTTATTCTCATTGCATATGTCAATTTACAAGAAGATATTATGGCATAACATATGAAAATGATATCCAAGACTGATTTTAATATATTTTAAAAAAGACTTTTGAATTTTGAATGCAATGGATCTTCTTCAAATTTTGAAATTCAACATGTTCAGTTTTTACTTAACCGAAAGGTACACAAAATTGACAAGAAAATCTCAATACTTAGCCTTGACTCTATCATTCCATCAATTAACATGGGGTGAAAGATCAAAGCCTAAATTTTCTTAGTGGTTTTCTCACTCACACCTCTTTTTAATTTTTCTTTTTTTATGTTTACAACAATCACCCAAGAAATAAATAGTGAGAGGGACCAATGGAAGGAGGGTAGTCAAAACTATTTATGTAATAAAACTTCTACCATTATTAATGATAGATAGATAGAGAGAGAGAGAGAGAGAGAGAGAGAGAGAGAGAGAGAGAGAGAGAGAGAGAGAGAGAGAGAGATTAATCCCCAGTGTAGTCACAAATTTTGTTCTTTTGCTTTAGCTTTGTAAATAAAGCAATGAATCAAAAAGTTAATTTATTTTGGGTAATTTTAAATTTTACTTTTGAATTTTAGTTTTGAAATTGAATATACATCAAAAATGATGTACCATCTTTAGATGTGGAAATCTAATTTCCTAATGGGTTCAGATTTAGAATTATAAATTTCTTCTTGAATATCATAGCCAAATTTAGGAAGGAACTACTTATGATCCTAGAGGGTCATGATTGTGTTTGATTAAATATTTAGTTATGATAATTTAGATGAGCCATCATTAATTTCATAATCAAAATCATCATAATAAATGATATATCTCTCCAAGGAAAGAATATATTATTTATTGTTAATCATTTGAATATGATGAAAATGGTTGTCTTTAATTTTGATTTTCTACAAGCATTAATTGATTTTAAAATTGATCTAGGTCTTAAATCTCCTACAAATGCAATCCTTTGTAGGTAATTATATCATAGGAAGCTTGAAATTTTTATGAATACTATCAATTTAAATAATGGTAGAAATTTTATTTTTAAGATTACAAGGAGTGATATTGAAGGCGTGAGGTTGGATTTCCAATTGGTGTTGGATAAAATTTTGAACACTTATTCTTGGAGGTCAATAGAAGCGTAGGGGCACTTTGGGACTCTAAAAATAATTTAAAAATTCCCTATTTTATCCTATATATTGGGCTTTAAATGTTGGATTAGAAAAGATTTTAATTTGAGTTTTTAATTTATTAAACTTATTGGATTATATTTCTGAAGGTGGGGTCTTATGATTTTTGAACCGCCCCAATATCTTAAATCTATTTTTAGCATTAAATTATATTTGCCTAAACCTAGCTAATAAAATACAAATCTGAACTTATCCAGCCTTTATTGTGGAACCAACTAACTACTTAACTCTTTAGAACTATGAGTCCAATCTTTTATGAAACATGTTCAAAATTGTTGTTTAAGTTTTAAGGAATCAGTACTATTGTCTAGAGAATATCCTAATTGGCCACTTTACATATGTAGGGTGATTATGCTCAAGTGCAATGAAAATTCTAATTCTTTAATTGATTTCAAATGTAATGCATGTTGATTGACTTTGTATGCATAAATGATATGAAGTAGTTAAAAAATTTTCATAGATAAAAAGTTTTTTTCCTAGGAAATACACAATATCCCCTAACCCTAATAGGCCAAGTAGTCCATCACAACTCTGGAGACATTCTGAAGGCGGGGATGTGCCTAACAAGGAAGAGAATATTCAATTTGTTTGTAAGAGACCCTAGGCTTACCCAATCTTAGATATTTAAATATTTTATACTTCTATATTGCTCTAAATATTTAATTTAATTATAAGAAAAAAAATTTAGTCCATAAGAAGTCTAAACACATCCAGGATAAAGCAAAAATGGCATGGAATAGTAAGAAACCTAGATTGATTATGAAACCAATATTACATAGATTTAAATACATTAATCAAATTAAATAATTAAAATAAATCAAATAGGTGTAAAGGTCCATATAGTTAATACCACTTAATTACAACCAAGGGTATGCATAAATTAAAAGTTGTTGAACTCCACTGATAAAAAATTGGATTATAATCCTAAAGAGGATGTAAGTGTTGAAACTTGTTCAATATGAATTAGGTTGTTAGACCTAAGCTTATATCCCAGCGGCTAACCAAAAGGGGGGTGAATTGGTAATTTAAAAAATTTTCCTCTTTAATTTTTAAACAATGAAAACTTTAATGATTTTTTGTATAAAGATTTTTCAACCACAGATCAACAGAAAAAGTAAAGTAAAAAAGAATAGCAGCAGAAAATAAAAAGACACAAGATTTATAGTGGTTTGGTCAAACACAACCTACGTCCACTCCCCGGAGGCATCCTCCGAGTATTGCACTAATACCAATAGTATCTCTCCTTTTTCCCCCCACAGCAAGGCGGAGAAGACTTCACAAAACTCTCTTCCATCACTACCAAGTGTGGCAGAGAACCGTCATCCTTTTACACCCTCCAAGTGTAGGCATAGTACCTCCCGCTGTTCACACTCTCCAAGCGTAGACAGAGAACCTTCCCGTTGTTCACACTCTCCAACTATTGGCAGAGAACATTTCATTTTTTCACACTCTCCAAGTGTAGGCAGAGAACCTTCCCGCTGTTCACACTCTCCAAGTGTAGGCAGAGAACATTTCACACTTCACCAAGGGTCGGTAGAGAACCAGATCTCCTTGAAAGATCTTCTCAAAAGAAATCTAGAAGTATAAGAGAAAAGAGTGAAATAATCATAATTCACAAAGTTGAGATCCTTACCTTTGAGTACCAAGTGAATCCTTCACGCTCCAATGGTAAGAAATCTCCTTTAAACACTCTCTCTCACTCTCTCCTTCATACTTCTTTCAGTAAGAATGAAAACCAATGACCAAAAAGATTACAAAACAGTTTTAAGTGGACCTTATATAGGAAAGACATGAAAAACCATTCAAAAACTACTAATTTTCAATTTTGTCTGCACTTAATCGTCCCGTACGATCACAATTTTGTCCTGTACGAATAGTGTAAAAACTATTGCGTATGAACCCAATGTATATTGGTACAGAATAACTTCAAACCTGATCATCATCCCGTACAAACTAAGTTTGTCTGGTATGAACAGTTATATCAAGGGTTTGTTTGGACGAAACTGCAAGATGAACTAAATTTTCAAGGAGCAGAGGACTTCGTCCTGTGATGAGTATAGGAGTTCATCTGGATGATTAGTTCAAGTCATGTGTCCAGAGGACATCATCAAGGGACAAATAGGGTGAGTCATTTGGATGATCTATTTAATTTAAGGATCCAGAAAACATCGTCCTGGGATGAATGGTGTGAATCATTTGGACGATCTGTTCAATTCAAGGATCTAGAGGACATCGTCTTGGGACTAATGGGGTGAATCATCTTGACAATCTATTCAATTCAAGGATCTAGAGGAAATTGTCCTGGGATGAATGGGGTGAATCGTCTGGACGATCTGTTCAATTCAAGGATCTAGAGGACATCACCTTGGGATGAATGGTATACTTCATCTGGATGAATAGTTTAAAGTGAGAATCCAGATGACATCATCCAAGGACGAATAGGGAAATTTGTCTGGATGGTCAGGACTTAAAATTTTTTTCTCACTTCCTGTTCATTCCATTTTTCTCTGAGGCGTATAACTGACTTGATCATCCCGTACGAACATGGTTTGTCCCGTACGATCAGTATAAGAAATTTTTATTTTTAAAGATCTCCCCAAGTGTGTGTGTGTGTGTGTGCTTAGTTACTCAATTACAATCACACTCTCTCAAACTCAATAAAATTAAAAATGTAGACTTCAATTTACAAACTATTTTATGCTGAATTTGATTTTAAGTCTTCATTAGTTTGGAGTTTGATTATCCTGAAATGTTAGTTCACACAAGAGAAAAAACAATTCTTCTAAAAAAGTATTAGGAGAAAATAATAATTAGAATAATAATATTTGGAATCATCAAAACTATACAAGTTGCAAGAAATGTAAAACATGCAAAAGCTAAGTAGCAACTCTCTTAACAATCAAATCCTTTTTTTTGATGGCAAAATAATTATTGTTTGTATTATTTTCAAATTCAAAGTATCTCTTAAACTCTCACTGAATTGATAAAAATGTGAGAATAAGAAGGCATTTCCACAACATTCTCTCTCTTTCTTTTTTAAAATACGAACATAACAGATACGATACAATTAAAATTGATACAAATTAAAATATGAATAGAACAGATACGATACGAACAAAAATGATATGAACAATATTTCTCCCCTTTTTTGACAACAACTAAAAGAGAAGAAGAAAAAGAACTAAAATAGAAATGTAAGAAGTCATATGATAATCCTTTGATAATCGATCCTTGAAAGAGATTGTGATATATCTACAAATACAATTGATTATCATTAGAGAAATAGAGCTAGGAATTCATATGATTTAAGAAGAGATATAACATAGACAAAGAAAAAAATATCAAAATACATGAATCAATTAAAACATTGAGATAAACAAAATCATTGCAAAGTAGATGAATATAAAATTTGTATATTTCAAATTTCAATACTAAATAAAATTGTATAGAAGATCAATTTGAATTAAGAGATTGAATGATTGAGGAAAGAATTAACTACCACATGTGGCACTTTGCGCATCTTTTTCCAATATTGTGTCACATTTTTGTGCATCTTTTTACTTGTGGGCTTATTTTTTGCCTCTTTTCCAAATTGCAAACCATTGCGCATTCTTTTTGATTTTTATACATTTCTACATTTTTCAAGAGTAATCTTGATCTTTCCAAAATCAATAATAAAAAATTTTGAATTTCTCTAAGTACAGCAATATTTATTGATAAGTGAAATTCAAAAATAAGATAATATATTTTGCATGAATGATATCAATACATTGAGTATTAAAAAACACATAAAACATGAAAATTTACTAAAACACAATATAAAAAACATAAAAATTATCAATGGTCACATCACATCACATCTAATGCAGAAGAGAAAAAACACATAAAACAAATACATTCATCACTCAGAAGAGCCATGATCTGGAGGAGGTGGTTGGTTGTAAAATTTAAAATAATTGCTCATCATAGTCATATTTGAGTTTATACCATCTATTTGCTCTCGCATCCAACTCATATCCTGATTGTACTGAGCATCCTGCATTTGTAGATTAATTTCAATTTGATCTAAGTGTTGATCAAAATGAGTCTCAAGACAATCAAACCTGTGAACCAAATCTTGAAAATTTGGTTCACCAGCAAGTGCAGGTGGAGGTGCTCCCATTTCCTCCTCTAAGTCACTAATAACATGTTGTTCATCTTTATTAAAGATCACTTGAAAAGATCCATCATTGTAGTAGAGAGGCTCCTCTAAATCTTGATCTGGATGGACTAGATCATATTTCTTCTCCAAAATGTAGGTCACAAGATGTCCTAAGGCAATATTTTTCTTTCTTTTATGGGAGACATGGCCAATCTCAGAAAGTCCATAAATGTAATCAATGATTAGTTGGGCTTCATTTATAGGTTGGCTAGTCATGATCAGATAAGTCATAGTAGAAAGAAGAGGTGTGATATTTACTCGATCACCAGCTTTAGGTATGATTGAGGTGCAAAAAATATGCTGGATGATATGGGCATTGAGATTAAGAGTGACTACCTTAAGTAAATGACCTACTCCTCTACATCCTCTAATTACTTGATTTATTGCTGTCCAGTAAAAATTATAGGAAGATGTCAAAGTATGGGCACTAATCCCTTGAGTCCTTATGTTTAAAAATATTCTCAAATCCTCTTTTATTATCTCTACTTTCTTCTTAAAAACATAAGACCTAATCACAGAATGGTCAGAGTTAAAGGACATGTTGGCAAGAAAGTAGTGAAAGGTCTCCTTATTGTAGAAATGGATAAGAGTGAGAATGAGGCCAAACTGGGTGGAAGCAAAAAGGTTCATTACCTTAAAGTTGAGTTGTTATTAAAGAAGAACTCTCGAGGGAGTGATTTTGGCTGAAGCAGACCTAGGGAAGGACTCCTTATTTGATTTGGACAGGAAGTTTTCACTTGAGTTTTTAGGAGGACCCTTTGCGAGTACCTTTGCTTGCGTAACTCTCTTGCTCGAACTAGCCATGGATGAGATCTAAGGGAATAGAAGATTGAAAGGGATTTTAGAAGTAATAAAATTTGAGTTCAAAACCCTTCAATTTAAAGAAAAAAAGAGTTTTCATACAGACGAAAATAATTTTGTCCCGTACGAATTTGGGTTCGTACGTACGAAACATATTTCGTAAGGATGAATAAATGAGTCTAAAAACGAAATGACTTTTCATAAGCACACAGTTTTGAGGCGTCTTTTCATACAGACTTTTGACCAAATGATCGTACAGACGAACAGGTATTCGTCCGGAACGATCTGACATTTAAGATCATTTTTATGGCAGTTTGAACCATCTCCCATATTTAATTGCCACGTGTTCATATGTACGAACCAAAAGTACGTACGTATGATCATGAATAATGAAACTGAACATATTCATTTAACTGTATACATTCATACATACAAATGAATATACATCGTCCGAACGATCGCGACTACCGTACAAATGAATAGTAAAATGAAAACTGAAAAACCGTATGCAAACCGTTCAAATCCGATAGTTAATACACAATACAATTCGTCCCGTATGAAATGAATTTCATATAGACGATTATCACTCAATTTTAAAGTAAACATTCAAAAATTTAGATTTGAGAATTTTTCAAAAATAAACAAAAACACAAACAAAAATGATTGAAAAATAAATAAAATCAAAAAATCAAAAAGACACAAAACACACTAACAAAAAAACACACATCAATGTTGTAGAATCGCTTTAATTAAGTATTTAAATCAATCACACCAAGCCTTGTTCTTAATATACTGAAAGTATCAAGGGCTAGTGGTTTTGTAAAAATGTCTGCAAGTTGATTTTCTGTTGAAACATGAATGAGTATAATTTCTTCTTTGGATACATGATTCCTTATGAAATGATGCCTGATGTCTATATGTTTGGTTCTTGAATGTTGAATAAATTTTTGGAAATGTAAATAGAACTAGTGTTATCAAAATAAATGGGAGTAGTGTCTATAGTTAATCCTAAATCAATCAATTATTATTTCAACCAAGGTACTTGTGCCACACAACTTCCTAATGCAATGTATTCAGCTTCAGCAGTAGATAGGGCTACTGAATTTTGTTTCAACTGGACCAAGAGACTAAAGAATTTCCAATAAACTGACATGTTGCATAAGTGCTCTTTCTATCAACCCTACAACCTGCAAAGTCAGAATCTGAATAACCAATTATTTCAAATGAAGAACTAAACTTAGGATACCAGATTACTAAGTTTTGAGTTCCTAACAAATATCTTAAAATTATTTTTATTACTGTCAAATGTGATTCTTTTGTATCTGATTGAAATCTAGCACATAAACAAATACTAAACATGATATTGGGCCGGCTAACTGTCAAGTAAAGTAAAGACCCAATTATCCCTCTAAATTTCTTTTAATCAACAGATTTTCCCTTAGGGTCCTTATCCAACTGAACTGAGGAACTCATAGGTGTACAAACAGGTATAGCATTATCCATTTCATACTTTTTGAGGATGTCCTTAACATATTTTGACTAAATAAGAAATGTACCCTCCTTAATTTGCTTAATGCTAAAGCCTGGAAAGTAACTTAAATCTCCCATTAGACTCATCTCAAATTCACTACTCATTATTTTAGAAAAATCATCACAAAAATTTTTATTTGAAGATCCAAGATGATGTCATAAACATAAATTTATGCAATGAGTATATCCTCTCCAATTTTCTTCAAAAAGAGAATTGTATCCACACTTCCTTTTTCAAATGATCTTTCAAGTAGGAAGGTGCTCAATCTCTCATACCAAGCCCTAGGTGCCTGTTTCAATCCATATAATACCTTTTTTAGTTTGAAAACATGATTTGGGTGTTTAGAATTTTCAAAGCCTGGAGGTTGTTCTACAAAAACATCCTCTTGAATTACCCCATTTAAAAAGGAACTTTTAACATCTATTTGGTAAAATTTAAATCCTCTAAAATAGGCATAGGCTAACAAAACCCTAATTTCTTCAAGTCTAACTACAGGGTAAAAAGTCTCCTCAAAATCAATTCCTTCAATCTGATTATACCCCTAATCCACCAATGTAGCCTTATTTCTAATTACTACTCCTGAATCATTCATTTTGTTCTTGAATACCCACTTAGTTCCTACTACACTTTGATTCTTTGGCCTTTCAATTAATTTTCAAACTTCATTTCTTATGAATTGATTTAACTCTTCTTGCGTAGCCAACATCCAAAATTCATCCATAAGTGTTTGATCAATATTTGTGGGTTCTATGGTTGAAATAAAGGCTGAGTGATTGACTTCTTTGTTTAATCCACGCCTAGTCCTAACACCCTAACTAGGTTTACCTATAATCAATTACTTTGGGTGGTTCTTAAAAAATCTTAAATCTCTAGACAACGGTTTTTCTATCTCCAGATTTTCCTCCAAATTTATTTTCTCAATCTTTTGGGAGTTAATTTCTATCTCATCTTCTTCAACATTTGGCTCTTCCAAAATTCCAGATTCATCAAATACAACATGTATGGTCTCCTTAATTACCAAAGTTCTTTTATTGAATACTCTATCAGAGTTTCCAACACTTGAGTATCCTATAAAAATACCTTCATTTGATTTTGGATCAAATTTTACTAAGGTAGATTTTTCATTATTATGAATAAACACCTTACATCCAAAAACATGTAAATGTGACAAATTAGGTGTTCTTCCCTTTAGCAACTCATAGGATGTTTTATTTAATTTTGATCTAACATTCACCTTATTCAGAACATAATATGCAGTACTAATCGCCTCAGCACAAAAATATTTAGGATTTGAGTATTTTGCCAACTTGGCTCGGGCGGCTTCTATTAATGTTCTATTTTTCCTTTCGACTACCCAATTCTACTGAGGGGTTCTAGGTGCAGAAAAATTGTGATCAATTCCTTTCTCCTTAAGAAAATCCTCAAATTTTTCATTCTAAAACTCTCCTCCATAATCACTTTAAATAATCATAATTTCACATCCTATCTTCCTTTGAATCTAAGTCAAAAAGTTTCTAAATTCATCAAATTATTCACTCTTATGATATAGAAATCTAACCCATATGAATCTAGAGTAATCATCCACAATCACAAATCTGTATACCTTCCCTCCTAGACTTATAGTTCCAACTAGTCCAAAAAGATCCATATGTAAAATCTCCAATGGTTTACTAGTTCTACGATCCTTACTGGACTGAAAAGAGGACTTCACGTATTTTGCTAATTGTCATGCATCATAAAGGTGATCCTTAATAAAGTCTAATTTTGGAATACCTCTCACTAAGTTCTTATGGGTAATTCTCTTAAGGTTTTTCATGCTAGAGTGACAACGTCTCCTATACCAAAGTCAAGATTCATCAGAAATAATTTTTAAACAAAAACCAGTAGGAGTTTAAATACAATTCAAGTCTAGCATACACACGTTGTCTACCCTTATACTATTCAAAACATCATTACCATTCAGGCTTAATATGCAATTAGTAGGAAAAAATTTACATAGTACCCTTTATCACATAGCTGGTTAATACTTAACAAATTATACTTTAATCCTTCTACCAATAACACATTTTCAATAAAAAAAAGTTTTTAAGATTTCCAATCATACCTGACCCAACCACCTTCCTTGTGGTGTTATCTCCAAGTGTAACCTTGCCTCCACTACTAGCTTCCAGCAATATGAATTGTGTAGTATCTCCAATCATATGCTTTGAGCATACGCTGTGCAAGTACCATATGCTCTCATAAGATCTTGTGTGAGAGAGAACCTGCAAAATTATCAAATGTTAGACCTGAGAACCCAAATAAGTTTGGGTTCTCTTTTTAGCAATTTATAATTAGATGCATGTATGATATGTCTAGGTTTATGCATCTTAGGTCTCCACACCAAATAAGTTTTCTTCTTTAAAGTACAGGTATAAGCTATATGTCTAAACAATTCATAATTATGACATTTGACTCCTGGAAAGGGGTTTCTTAATCTTCTAAAATTTATCTGTCTATTTAAGGATTGCATAAATTTAGGATACAAAATAGGATTCGTAAAATCTTCAAATCTTGGGGGTATCCTATTTTCCTCGAGATCTTTTATCATTAATTTATTAAATGAATTCACTTCTTCCAATATACAATTCTTATAATTAATCATATAGATTTAGCTCTCAGATTCATCCTTAAAATTTTTAATTTTTTTTTTAAGTTCTATATATGATGATTTTAAACTTTCATGATTCTTATTCAAATCGTCAAACTCGTCAAGTAATTTCATGTGGTTGTCATCAATTAAAGTATGATCTTTTCTAAGGATTTCTTGTTCTTTTTGTAATTCCTGAAATTCTAAATTCAGACTAGTATGCATTTTCTTTAACTTTCTATATGCATCATGTATGTGTTCAGAAACTTCAAAAAGTTCATTATAAGTTAGGTCACATACCTCTTCTTGATCTGACTTATCAAGATTATCAACCATTAAGCATAAATTAGTGACTTCCTCTTCCTTTTCAGTCTTTGATTATTCTGAAGCTGAGTTCGCCCAGAAAGCTCTTTGGAATTTTTTCTTGCCCTTCTTCACAAATGGTTTCTCCTCTACCTTCTCCTTGCTAGGAGCGGCTTTGTATTTTGGGCAATCTGACTTAATATGTCCAGGTTTCCTACACTCATAGCAAACATCCTCATTTAAAACATTGACATTTCTATTAAATTTACCTCGATTCCATTATTGGCGTCTCTTTTGCTTCCTCTTTAAAAAGCTTCTGAATTGTCTAATCATTAGTGCAATGTCATCTTCATCCTCAAGTTATGAGAGTTCACTCTCTGACTCCTCCACTTTCAGTTCTATGTTCTTCCCCCTTCATGGTTCACCTACATCAATCTTTCTTTGATTAACTCCTTGCTCGTAAGCAATTAGCGATCCAGGAAGATTATCAATAGAGTAAATGTTTAGCTCTTTAGACTCTATAATTATAGTTATTTTAGCATCATAGGCAGTAGGCAAGTAACAAAGAATCTTATTAACCATTTCAGCATTCATTAGTTTCCTACCCAATGCATGTAAAGAGGTAACTCTTTGTATGAATCTTGTGTACATGTCAGAAATGGATTCATTTGGTTTCATGCAAAATAATTCATAATCATGCAACAAGATATTAAGTCTAGATTGTTTAACTTCATTAGTCCCCACATAAGTTATACAAAGGCTATCCCTTATGTCCTTTCCACTCTTGCAAATGGAAACCCGCATGTAATCTTCTTATTTAAGATCACAAAAAAAACTATTCAAGCATTTGGCATTTAGTTGTGCTAAGTCACATTCTTCTACTGTTCAGTCCACAAAAGGTGTTTCAACTCTAACTCCGTCAACTATTCTAGTTGGTTTTGTATACCCTTCAAGAACTAAGATCCATATACGATATTCAAGTGACTGTAAAAATGTAGACATGCGTGTTTTCAAAAAATCAAAAGGAATATTATCGAACAATGGAGGTCTAGTTAAAGAGTAACTCTCAGGTGTATTTCGATTTCCAAATGTAGCCATGTATGTTACTCAAAAAGTAGTCTAAACTTACAATTTTGAAATAAAACTCTGATACCACTTGTTGAAATTTATTCAATATGAATTAGGTTGTTAGACTTAAGCTTATATCCCAGCGGCTAACCAAGAGGGGGGGGGGGGGTGTGAATTGGTAATTTAAAAATTTTCCTCTTTAATTTTTAAACCGATGAAAACTTTAATAATTTTTTATAAAATTATTTTTCAACCACAGATCAACAGAAAAAGTAAAGTAAAAAAGAAAAGCAGCGAAAAATAAAAAGACACAAGATTTATAATGGTTTAGTTAAAGACAACCTACATCCACTCTCCGAAGGCACCCTCTGAGTATTGCACTAATTCCAATAGTGTCTCTCATTTTTCAAGTGTAGGTAAAGTAACTCCTGCTATTCACCCTCTCCAAGTATAGGCAGAGAACCTTTCCACTGTTCACACTCTCTAAGTATAGGCAGAGAACCTTTTGTCCGTTCACACTCTCCAAATGTAGGTAGAGAATCTTCCTGCTGTTCACACTCTCCAAGTATAAGCATAGAACCTTTCATCCTTTTAAACATTACCAAGTGAATCCTTCATGCTCCAATGGTAAGAACTCTCTTTTAAACACTCTCTCTCACTCTCTCCTTCACACTTCTTTCAGTAAGCAGGAAGACCAATGACCAAAAAGATTACTAGTTTTAAGTGGACCTTATATAGGAAAGACACGAAAAACCATCCAAAAATAGCTAATTTTCAATTATGTACGCACTCGATTGTCTCGTTCGATCGTGATTTCATCCTGTACTAATAGTGTAAAAACAATTGCGTACGAACCTAATGTATATTGGTACGGAATAACTTTGTACCTGATCATCATCCCGTACAAACTAAGTTTGTCTGGTACGAACAGTTATATCAAGGGTTCATTTGCACAAAACTGTAAGACGATCAAAATTTTTAAGGAATAGAGGAATTCATCCTGGGAAAAATATAGGAGTTCGTATGGACTATTAGTTAAAGCTATGTGTCTAGAGGACATCATCCGGGGATGAATAGGGTGAATCGTCTGGATGATCTGTTCAATTCAAGGATCCAGAGGACATCATTTTGGGATGAACGTGGTGTATCGTCTGGACGATCTATTCAATTCAAGGATTTTTTAGGACATCATCATGGGTGAATGATGTGAATCATCTGGATAATCTGTTCAATTCAAGGATCTAGAGGACATCGTTCTGGGACAAATGGGGTGAGTCGTCTGGACGATCTATTTAACTCAAGGATCTAGAGGACATCATCATGGGATTAATGGTATACTTCATTTGGATGAACAGTTTAAAGTGAGAATCAGAGGACATCATCCATAGACGAATAGGGAAATTTGTTTGGACGATCATGACTAAGAAAATTTTTCTCACTTCCTGTTCATTCCATTTTTCTCTGAGGGGTATAACTGACCTGATCGTCCCGTATGAACATGGTTCTTCTTGTATGACCAGTATAAGAAATTTTTATTATTAGAGATCTCCCCAAGTGTTTGTGTGCTAAGTTACACAATTACAATCACACTCTCTAAAACTCAATAAATTGAAAAATACAAACATCAATTTATAGGTTCGTTAGTCTGGAGTTTGATTATCCTGAAATGTTATTGCACACAAGAGCAAAAACAATTCTTCCAAAAAAGTTTTAGGAGAAAATAATAACTAGAATAATAATATTTGGAATCATCAAAACTATACAAGTTGCAAGAAATGTAAAACATGCAAAAGCTAAGTAGCAACTCTCGTAACTGTAAGTAATTTTAAAATTATTTATTTTTCTCTTGAAGTCTTCATTTCTTCATCTTCCTCCTTAATGTGAGCTTGTTGGATTCATCGGGTCCAAGTAACCAAATAGAAAGAATTCCTCCAAAAAGAGGTGTTTCTTTTCTCTTTTTAATTTCAAAGCATCCTAATTTGAATCCCCAAATAAAAGGAACAATGATCGAAGCTTTGAAGAAGTTAAGCATTTCAACGGTATTTTTCAAATTTTGTTTTCCTAAGTTTTTACGAAAAACGAATGGAGGCGGATGTTCGCCGGATACCTTCGGCTGGAGTTAAAAATGAAGATCGACGTCCTTCCGCTAAGTCTTCGGCAGAGCTTTCACGTCATCTCCCCCGGCTTTTGGTGACAGGAATTCAAATTTGAATAACAAAATCAGAGGTAGAGGTACAAGCTTGGTCATTAATGAAGGAGGTTATCTGGAGAAGAAGGAACCGGTAATATTTGGTAAAGGTAAGAATGTGATTTCATCAATCGAAGTCAAGAAGAGTAAATCTCCATCTAATTTTATGTTTGGTAAGGGGTATGAGGCTTCTCCTTCCAAATTACTTCCCATTCAAAAGATAATTCCTGATAATGGAAATTCAATCCGGAATGAAGTGGACAGGGCGTTTCCAATGGGAAAAGATGGTTTAGTATGCAAAGAAGCGAATGAAACTGCAAATCAGATAGACGGAGTGGATAATGTGACTGGAGTCCTGGCTCCAGAGAATGGAAACAAAGTTCTTTACTGCGATCTACTGAAAGTACGAGAACTGGATTCAGCAAATTCGGGAAAAGAAATGCAAGACGTTCATTTTATTGAACGGAATACTGATGCAAGACAAAACAATGCTTGGAAGAGAAGAGAAAATATATCAGTTGAAGATCTTCAACTCGGCGACTATTTGTCTGAAGATGGGATGACTGTGAAATTGCATGAGAAGAATGAGGAGGAAAATACCAAAAGACTTTCAAACTCTTTGGTTATCAAAATCTTTGGTGGAGAAGCTCCTATTTCTATTATTAGTAATGAACTGAGAAGGCAGTGGAATCAATATGGTAAATTTCATCTAACCATGCTCAGCAAGGGCTGGTTTTTGTGTTCATTCCAGGAAAAACAGAGCATGGAGTTGGTTCTTGCAAATGGGCCTTGGTTTGTGAATGGAAAAATTGTTGGAATGGACAAGTGGACTCAAAACTTTGATCCAAATTCTCTTAAAGGTTTGTCTTCACCAATTTGGATTAGGCTGCCTAGCCTACCCTTACAATGTTGGGACAACTTGAATATTTGCAGGATTGCTTCTATGGTTGGGAAACCAATTCTCCTTGATGGAAACATGTTCCAATGGGGTCACAGAGAATTTGGAAGGGTGTGTGTCCGAATTAAGCTTGATAAGAAGCTTCCTGTAGGAGTTTGGGTGGAGGGAGCTAATGGGAAATTCTATCAAAAGATAGAATATGAACGTATCCCAAATTTCTGCTTTAGTTGTGGATTCATTGGGCACACGAAGGAACACTGCAGTGAAGGAGAGGGCAATGCAGATTTCAGTATTAAGGAAATTGCTAATTCTGTTCCAGATGAAGCAAGGGAAGCAACTAAAGTTGCTGTTGGGAAGGAGCAAACAAATTCATATGGCTATGGGCCATGGATGGTAGTCAACCGAGGAAGGAAGGTGATACATAAGCTATCTAGAGGTTCTACTCGCACTCCAGTGAAGAAAACTATATGGAAGAAAATGGCAGATAATAAGAAGGAAGAAGGTAAGGGTAATCACATAGAGGAATCAACATTGAACAATGATAAAGTTCAGAAGGAAGGCAAGAAATTGAATCCTGAAGACGGTTATGATGTCAACAATGAAGAGCAGCAAAATTTCACAAGGAATAATTCTAATATTCCTGTTATTGATAATAAATTTGATCTTTTGAATGATCTATTAGAAGAAGGAGAGATCTCTAATGAAATTGAGACTGAAAAGGTATCAATTGGGAATCAAAAAGATAAAAAAGAAGAGCCTATACAAACTGAAGATGTTAGCTTATACTCTAATGAGAAAGGAGAAGATTCCAGCCGTATGAAGAAAAAGAAATCCAAGCAGTTGAAAGATCTTGGCCCAATCAGCAATATCACAAGGAGTAGAAGATTGGAGTTGGATGTGAAAGGTAAGGTGGGAGCAGATCCCATTGTTATTCTTCCATGAATTCCTTAGTTTTTTGGAATTGTAGAGGAGCAAAGAAGAGTAGTGCTTCTCTATATATGAAAGAAATTGTTAAGCTACATAATGTTGTTTTTATGGGTTTACTTGAAACCAAAATCTCTGATTTTAACATTAGATATGTGAAGAAGATTATGGGAAATGGGTGGGAATATGCCATGGTCCCATCCAATGGTTTATCTGGAGGAATTATTGTTCTTTGGAACTCTAACTTTGTTGACTATTCCTTAGTTGGTTCTTCATCGCAATGTCTTATTGGAGATTTAACCATAAACAGTAAATGCAAGTGGAGAATAGCTTCAGTTTATGGGAGCAAAGACATAAACAAAAGAAGAGAGCTTTGGGAAGTTAATTGAGTTCTATTTGGTGGAAGACCATCCCATGGTAGTAGGAGGAGACTTCAACTGCATCACTTCTAAAGAAGACAAAAGAGGAGGTAAGAAATTCCTCTTTACTCAAGGAGCTAAAGAAATGGAAGCTTTCATAACCAATAATAATGATTTGCACGAGATTGGTTTTATCGGCCCAAGGTTTACATGGTGTAACAATAAATCTGGAGGTGTAAGGATTTTAGAAAGGCTCGACAGGTGCTTCTTTAATTCTTTTGCTTTGAATCATTTCTCTCAATTAACTGTTAGACATCTCGCTAGAATTGCTTCAGATCATAGCCCTTTAGTTCTCAATTTCTGTAATTCAAGTTCTTTTAAGAAGAGGAGTATTATTTTTGAGGATGTATGGCATCCTACCAGGCTTCTTTTGCTGTGGTAAAGAGGGAATGGAGCAAAAATTGCAAAGGTAATTATCCCCAAATATTAAATGCAAAATGTAAAAGAACTCTAAAGTCGCTGTTCTTTTGGAGTAAGGCTAAATTGAAGAACCTCAATGATCATAAAAATAGCTTAATGGAGGAAATCATTAAGTTACAAACTGCAGAAGCTGAAGTTGGTTGTCTTTCTAAGGAAGAATGTTGGTATATGAAATCAAAGGTTATTGAACTTAACACTACTATGGCTCGGTTGTGTAGTTGGTGGAAACAAAAAGCTAAAGTAAAGTGGATGGAGGAGAGAGATTGTAATTCAAATTACTATCATCTTTTTGCCAATGCTAGGAGAATTGGCAACCGAATTTTGAAAATAAAGAGTGAAGATGGGCTGGTTGTTGAGGATCAAAGCATCATTGAAGACATCTTCATGCAGTTTTTTAATTCAAAGTGGAAACAGAGGAATTGTCGTTTGGAAGAATGGCCTAAACAAAAGAAAATTCTGAAACAAGAGGAGATAAATTCTCTATCCATAAGATTCTCAGTTGAGGAAATTGAGTTGGTTATACAAAATCTGGGCAAAAATATAGCTCCGGGTAGCGATGGAGTTACATTCTCATTCATCAAATTCTATTGGAAGATTATCAAGGAAGACTTTGTGAAGGCTTTAAATCATTTCTTCAATCAAGAGAGCATGGATTGTAATTGGAAAGACACTCTTGTGGTTCTTATTCCAAAGGTTTCTAATCCTTTGTTGCCATCCAATTTCAGGCCCATAAGCCTTTGTAACTCAGTTTATAAAGTTGCTGCAAAGGTAATTTTGAATAGGCTTATACCGGTAATCCCAATGCTTATGACGGATGAGCAGGCTGCATTTATTAGAGGGAGGTCCATTTCGGACCACATTCTTATAACACAAGAGATGTTTCATAAGTTTAGGTACTCCAAGGCAACTAAAGGGATGGTAGCGTACAAAGTAGACATGGAGCAAGCATATGATTCTATGAGTTGGAAAACTCTAAAACAGGTTTTGAAGTACTTTAATTTTCCAGATATGTTCTCAAATTTAATTCTGGAATGTGTTGTAAATCCCAGGTTTTCTATTATTTTAAATGGAAAGCTATCAAGATGGAATAAGGCTGAAAGTGGATTTCGTCAGGGATGTCCCTTGTCCCCCATGTTATTCATCCTTTGCTCCTAACTTCTCACAAATACTTTCTCAAATACTACTGTTGGAATTGGCTTAAGCTCTAATGGTCCACGTATTTTCCATTTACTGTTTGCTGATGATGTTATGGTATTCTCATAAGCATCAAGGAAAGCAGTTTTTGAAGTTAAATCCATTCTATCCGATTTTAGCTTGTGGACAGGACAGAAGATCAACACAGTAAAATCGAGTATTCTATTTGGAAGCAATGTTAGTAGAAGGAAGAAGAAACAACTGTCCAGGATTATGGGGTTCAAACAAGTTAAGGAATTTTTTTACCTTGGAATTAAAATGGCGTTGAGAAGGATGAAGGCTACTGATTTTTATTTCCTTATTGAGAAAGTTTTCAGATTTCTTAACACTTGGGGATCAAAATCTTTATCCTTAGCAGGGAAATTAATTCTGATCAAAACTGTAATCCTTACCATCCCAAACTATTTCAGCTCCCATTCCTTGGTATCGGTACAAGTTCTAAAAGAGATAGACAAAATGTGTAGAAGTTTCCTTTGGAAGAAATCTGGTGAAAATTCTGGACTACACTATATCAGTTGGGAAAATTTGTGTAAGCCAATGAAAAGAGGAGGTTGGGGATTATTTTCTTCAACGACAAGGGTAGCTCCTCTTAGAGCTAGATTATCATGGAGATTTTTGAATAACAAGGATTCCTTACTACATAAAACTTTGGCTCCTAAGTATGGTGTAAAGTTTGAAATTTCTGGTAATAAGAGAACTTCTTCATCTTGGAAAATACTTTGCAATGGAGGTAAGGTGCTGGAACCATTTTTAAGATGGACAATAGCTAATGGGAATTCAATCAATGTAATCAAATATAAGTGGATACTTGACAGAAGAATTAATGAATGGCTGACTTTTGTTGTTCCTCAAGATGAAGGAGATAATATGTTGAACAGATACATCGAAGAAGGAAGCTGGAATGTGGAAATATTGAAGCAGAATTTCGGTAATGATTTGGTTGATCTTATTCTTAAGATCAAAATCAATAATGACCAGAATGAAGATGTAAGAGAACTGATTTTTCAAGGACCAGGGAAAACGATTCCAGGGATGATCTCTGTATTGAAGCAACAAGAAGAGGATTGGGAACCTTTTTATTGGATAAAAAAGGCTAAAATCAATCCAAGAGTTCAAACTTTCATATGGAGATTATTTAAAGGTGCTTTACCAACGAACCAATTTCTTAATCACAGGGGGATGATAGAGAACTACAATTGCCCGAGATGCACTCTTGGTATTGAAGATTTAGAGCATATTCTTTGCGGGTGTATCAAAATCAAGGAGGTGGTCAATTTATTAAACAAATGGGGCTTTGGTTTACCCGTCTTCAGCAATCTTCAAGAAATCTGTAGGTGGTTTCAAAATATTAATAAAGAATATGTTATGATTCTTAATCTCTACTTCAATGTGATATTCTTTTCTTGGAAAGCTAGAAACATATTGATTCATGAGAGAAAAAATGGAAGTGCCAATTCAATTGCTATTCAAGAAATCTGTCAATCTACTTATTCCAATTTGATTTTTAACCAATTACCGGAACTATGGGGTGTTAATCAGTCTTGTAGACTGTTGAATGTTTGGCATCCCCCGCCACCCGGTTGGTTAAAAATAAATGTAGATGCTTCTCTTTGTTCTTCTTATAGAGCGGGAGTTGGAGGTATTATTAGAGATCATAAAGGAAGATTCTTATTGGCTTTTGGGGACTCTTCTATCCATTGGGACATTTACCAATTGGAGTTTCTAGCTATCAAAACATTGAAGAGCATTTTAAAAGATTGGATGTTCAAGTACAAGGGAGCAATTATTGAGAGTGACAACTACAACGTCATTAAGGTGATTCAAAATGCTAAGGATCTTGGCTTCAAGAATTCAGATGAGTTAAACTTTTTCAATAATTTTAATTATGTTGTTTTTAAATGCATTAGTAGAGAAGAAAATAAACTAGCGGACTTGTGTGCTAGTTATGGACTTCTTAGTAGTTTTATTTGGGAAGATATTACCTTGGATAAGATTCCTCCTTCATTTGTTCAAATGATGAAGGAAGAATCAACTTTGTAGTTCTTTTGTCTCTTTTACTTAATGCATTTATGCTTCTTTCAAAAAAAATAAAATAAAAGGAACTATCCCCTAAGGGATGTTTCCCTTCTCTTTGGAAATAAAATTGGATGGGAAATGTCCCATTTAAATTTGAGTTTCATAACACTTTGAATTTTAAATCACATATATAAAAAAAAAACTCTCAAATAACTTACATGGTTATCCTAGGCAGTTATAATTAAAAACTGAAAAAATCATCCCAAGCAGTAATATCATCAAATTTCTCAAATTAGAGAACAATAATACTTGGTCATACTCCTTTATTTTCAGTGTGGACTTAGCACATTTATCACCTGCAAAAAATTTGTTAGTTAAATTTTAATTTAGTCCCCTTAATTTTATTCCTAAAAGAACAAAAACACCTACAAAAAATCTTAAGAGCACGAAGATCATATCTAACCTACGGGTAATCTTATGTCCACCACATCAATTATTATACATCATAATTAAATTAACACATTATAAGGTATCACATCAATCAATTCATTCCAATTAGCATGTAATTAAATACATGGAAAACCTTAGCACATATTTAGCAAAAGAAGAAAATACTGGTCTAGCATAAAATATGGATTGGTTGTCCAAATAAACCATCTAAAATGTGTGCATCAAGCTGTACACATTGTATGTGTCCTACGTTGGTTAGTTATTGAAGTTATCTAATATTTTAATATTTATTATAGGATTAAGGAATTTTAATTTGAGTTTAAGTATTAATATTTTAATTTTCATTTTAAAAGGAGTTTTAAGTTTCGAGTGATTACTTTATTTATTTACACCAGGGTCATGATATTTCTTTCACCTTTGTAGGGGCTAAGTTAATAACCTCATAAGCCCGTGTTTCCTAGTAGTAAGGAAGGTAATTTATTTAAATTAATTGGATAAAATTAAATGGTTAATGATTTTTTAAGTAAATTGCTTGGTTTTTAATTTAAGTCATTAAATTAATTATTTTTTAGCCATCAACCAATTTGTGGCGTTGTCACAATGGGCTTGAGGAACTAAGCCTCCTTAGGATACATAGCCCTATAAATTAAGGTAGTCCATCCTAAAAACCAGGTTGATGCAGTTGTATAAATGTTTTAATTTTGGTTAAGTAATTAATATTTACTTTTTTTTTATTTTTTACTCCATTTAAACCATTTTTGGCATTTTCCTAGTGGGCTTGAGGAATCAGCCTACGTACCACTGCAAAAAATTATGTCTATTAGGGCACCTTAAAGAAAGTGCCCTAATATATATATATATATATATATATATATATATATATATATATATATATATATATATATATATATATATATATATATATATATATATATTAAGTGCCCTACTATGTATCTATTAAGGTGCTAGATGTATTAGGGCCTCAAACTATGGTGTCACTTACGTGGTCGTTGGTATAGGGGCAAGGGCATCTTTATGTGCCCTAAAAACTAAACTTTCATGACATCTAATTTTGATGTAATAGCCTCTTTAATGACACCTGTAATGTGTCCTAAATAACAAGCTTTTATAGCACCTTGATATGATGGAAATTGTGAATAAATTTGACAAATATTATGTGTCATAATAGAGTAACTTTCTTAATGCATTTATTTGATGGAACATGTTTAATAATAAGGCACATTTAAATTGCCCTAAGATACATGATATCCCAACACTTCAATTTACAAAAATAATTTTAATAAAATGACACTATTATATGCCTCAATATATGCTTTATTCAATATAAATTACATTTAATTATAAAAAAAAATATGCCAACTCATAATATTTCAATTACAAATACTTAATCTCCAATCAAATTTCTAAAAATCTCATGTATGAGAGCTTAAATAAGATTTTTTTTCAAATAAAAAATTTATTTCATAAATCTAAAATTAAATGAATTTTTCAGCTTAAAAAACAAGGCTACTTCAAGCTTCATATATGTATATAATCAATCTATTACAATAAATATCATCACAAAATATTACATGACAATTTAAAAAAATAGCCCTTATCATGAGGGCGATTTCCTTACACAATAGAAACCAAGTCTTTGGATCCCTATTTCCATACTTCATTGTCATCCACTTCTACTTGTAGCCAAAATGTTAAATTGGAATCTGGAATCAGAAATCTTGAAATACATTTTGACATTAATATTTATATTTTCATTCCAATAGAATCTTTTAAAATATTTGTTTACTTCTTCTAAGCAAACTAATTATGTAGTAAGACAACATTTCACAATTCTCACTAAGTTTATGATTGCTAAATGATTACAGTTGAGAAATTATGAAATAAGAATAGCCTGTACATACAACTATAAGCCTCGTTATGTTCTTCAGTATCCTCCTGTGTTTGGAGATTCAAATTCAAGAATCATCTCAAAGTCTGTAATTAATGGAGCAAGGATTTCTTCTATTTATGCCAAACCATTGGTGATTAATGAAGGGGGACTAAAGGAAGAAAAACCTTTACCAGTTGTTGGTAAAGGTAAAGGAATCACAATCTCAGAAGATCCGAAGTCGCTCAATTTTAAGAAGTTTATCACGACTGTGTTGACATATATAATGGAAGATGGTTTGAAAAATACTGGATTTCAAGAGAATTCTAATAATGACATTATTTGCAAAAATAATGTTGGGAATGAGAATTCTGCAGTGGAGGCTGATTTGAACAGGGTTCATATGTGTGATTCGACTATAAGAGGTCCTGCTAGTATGAATGTTACTGAAGCTGGTTCTTCTAAAGAGCTTGCTGGGAACAACTTAACAAATTCTTGGCAAAAGAAATCCCCTAAAAGGGTTCCTAACATTTATTTTGGTTGTGGTAAGATTGGGCATGACCAAATTAATTTCCAAGAGAAAGTTTAGGTGAGAACGAGTTTTATGTCAAGGATCGTTGTGTTATTCCAAGTAAAGAGAAAACGATTGAAGCTGGTACGGATGAAGGCAGTGGCTATGGACCTTGGATTCATGTCAGCTATGGAAGAAAAAATTCAAATGGGAATTGTTTTCGTGGAAAGAAGTATGGTGTAGACAGAAATTCAAGCAAAAACATTCTGAATCAGTGGACAAAGAAAGAATTCAAAAAGAGGATTGTTGAAAGTGCTGAAACAGCTGGGGTAGAAAGGGAAGCTGAACCTTTTGTCAAGATGGTTTCTAAACAAGACATAGATAAATCTTTGAAAATTATAGACCCTTGAGATATTAATGAAGTCATTTTAGAAGCTAATAAATTTTCTATTCTTAGTAATATGGTGGAGGAGGAGGTTATGCAGACGGTTAAAAATGACAATGTTGGGACTGTGAATGATGAAGGGAAAGGTGAGACAGATGTTTTTAAACCTTTTCTAGTTACAAAGGTGAATAAAAAAGGTTATTCTCCTCAGGCTTGTGTTGGAAATGAGAAAGAAGAATTCAGTGAAGGTGGTTCGTCCAACATCAAGATTAAGCTAGCCAAGGAGATTACAAGTCTTGGTCCTATTAAGCTGTTGCCGAGAGGAAGGAAATTGGAAAATGAGTTGAAGGAAAAAAAGGAAAGTTCTTCCCTTTTTATCCCATAAATGGCTTCGATTATGTTTTGGAATTGTAGAGGAGCTAGGAAAAAAGAGGCTTATCTATATTTGAAGGAGGAGGTGAAAGAAAACAAGGTGTTTTTTGTAGGGCTTTTAGAAACCAAAGCCTCAAACTTTAGCAAACCTGAAATTGACAGCCTTATTGGCAATGAATGGGATTGTGTTCAAGTACCTGCTGTAGATTTATGTAGAGGAATTTTTACATTATGGAAGTCCAAGTTAGCTTCCTTTACTTGCTTATTTACTTCAAATCAAGATGTTATAGGAGATATTGAAATCATAAAATTGGGGAAGTGGAGAATTGCCATGGTTTATGGTGGTGGAGAAGTGTCTCATAGAAGGATCCTGTGGGATAAGCTGGAGGAGTTTGTCTCTAACAGTAATCCCCTAATAGTTGGGGTTGATTTTAATTGTATTTTGGCTAAGGAAGATAAGAGAGGACGAAGACCATTTCAATTTTCTCAATGAGCTAGAAAAATGAGGACATTCAAAGCAAGATGTGACCTTCATGAAGTAAAAATTGTTGGAACATGATTCGCTTGGTGAAATAACCAAAATGGCAATGCTAGAATCTTAGTGAGGTTGGATAGATGCTATGTTAATACATTTTCTTTGAGGATCAATCAGATGTTGGTGAGGCATTTGACAAGGGTTGCATAAGATCATTGCCCTATCATATTGGATTTCTTGGAAGTTAATTTTGCATCTGACAAAATCATAAGGTTTGAGGAAGTTTGGGCTTCGTATCCAGCCTCAATTGGAGTGGTTAAAGCAGTTTGGGCCTAGAAGACAAGTGGAGATTATGCAGAAGGGTTGAATTATAAATTTTGAAGAACTATGAAAGTAACTGTTTTACTGGAGTAGAGCTAAATTCAAACATTTTGATCATCAAAAAGTATTCCTGAATTCCAAAATTCTGGAACTTCAAACTAAAGAGGTGGAGGTTGGATGGCTGATAGAGGGGGGAAGTCTTCATCCTTCTATCCTTCTATCACATGTTGGAGAATTGAATACATTTCTGGCTCGGATGAACACATGGTGGAAGCAAAGAGTGAAAGTAAGGTGGAAGAAGGAGATAGACACTAACTCAAGCTTCTTTCACTCATATGCTTTAGCAAGGAAGAACTCAAATTGCATTTATAAAATTAAGAATGAAGATGGAATAATTACTGAGGATCAGAATCAAATTTCTGAAACTTTCTAAAATTTTTCAATGGGAAATGGAAAAAGAGAGGGATATCTAGATGGCTGGCCTTGTCCCAGTATGCAGATTAATGAAGAGGATAAAGAATGTTTAATCAGAGAGCTTTCTATGGAAGAACTGGAGATGGTTGTATTACAAACAAATGACAGCATAGCTCCTAGAAATTTTGGAGTCTCATACTCCTTCATGAAATCATATTGGAACATAATCAAGAAAGATTGTTGGTATGCGGTTAACCAATTCTTTAATTTGGGAAGTATAAATGCTGAATGGAAAGAGACTATTCTAGTTCTCATTCCGAAGGTTGTGGTGCCTACAATATTGAGCCATTATAGACCTATTTGTTTGTGTAGGTCTATTTACAAAGTGGTAGCAAGAATTCTGATGAATAGAATGAAAATGATAATTCAAAAAGTGGTGTCGGTGAAGCAAGCTGTATTTATCAATGGAAGATCAATGGGGGATCATATTCTAGTGGCACATGAGGCTTTTCAAAAATTCAAAATTTTAAGATCTTCAAAAGGTTTGGTTTCATTTAAAGTTGATTTGGAACAAGCATATGATAGCATGAGTTGGAACACTCTTAAAAGTGTTTTAAAATACTTTGGGTTTTTGGAGAAATTCTCTAGATGGATTATGGAATGTGTGGAATTTCCAAGATTTTATTTACTCAATAATAGAAAGATTTCTAGTTGGATTCTTACGGAGAGTGGATTTTGAAAAGGATGCCCTCTATCACCCTATATGTTCATTTTATGTGCTGAGCTATTTACAAATCGGTTGAAGAAAAATAAGGCAGCAATGGGTATTCAAATTGGTAGAAATTTGCCAAAGGTATCCCATCTTTTATATGCAGACGACATCATTATCTTCTCACATGCTAATGTTAAAGAAGTTAGCGAAGTCAAAGAGGCAATTATGGATTTCTATAGCTGGACTGGGCAGAAAATCTCTTATGTTGTTTGGTAGACATGTAAGAAGGAAGAGAAAAGTTGTTGAAAGAATAATGGGCTTTAAACTGGTTAAGGAATTCATGTATTTGGGAGTTAAATTTGCATTGAGAAGGTTAAAAGCTGCAGATTTTTATTTAATTGTGGAGAGAGAGTTTTGAAGCTCACGGTAGTTTGGGGTAGCAAGCAACTCTCTCTGGTAGGTAAAATGTTGTTGATCAAAACAACTCTGTTCTCTATTTTAAACTTTTATTGCATTTTTTCATTAGTTCCAAAGAGCATTCTAAAAGATGTAGAAAAAATTTGCTGTCAGTTTATTGGAATAAACAAGATGGGGAATTAGGTTTGCATTTTGTTAGCTGGAACAAATTGTGCAATCCAATGGACCTAGGTGGGAGATTTATTTGATCATGTGTGGATAGTGTGGATGCTTTAAGAGAAAAGTTAGCATGGAGAGTTACCCAGGAGAAGGATTCATTGTTGTGTCAAATTTTAAACCAAAATAATGGAAAGTGGCGGGAGGATTCATTGACTGGTGGTGTATCATCATCAACATGTAAAATTTTATCAAGAAAAAAAAGGCTCTAAAATCTATTGTAAAATGGGAAGCTGCAAATGGTTGTTCTATCAACAACATTGAAGATATCTGGAATCTAGATAGAAAGCTGAGCTTATGGCTAACATATGTTTCAGTCCAAGAAATAGAGGAAACAGTAGACTGTTTGATTTTAAATGGTGAATGGAATGTAATGAAGCTTAAAAAGCTATTCAAGGAGTAGCTTATAAATATCATTATGATGATAAAAATTCATATGGATCAATAATGATTACCTAGAGCAAATCCACCAGATTTCGGGTTGTACAATTTCTTCACTGATTTACAGAAGTTTATTGATGCAAGAGCAGGATTGTCTGTTCTGGAGATGCTTAAAGAAATCTAAGTTGGGATCTCGTCTTGAAGTCTGGTGGAGGTTGTTGAACAACGCATTACCTACATATGATTTCTTGTATCAGAGAAGACTCCAGGAGAATTTCAGTTGTCCAAGGGGTTGTGGCCATACAGAAAATATTGATCATATCACAGTGACTTGTGAAAAATTCAAGGATGTTATTGGCTGTCTGAATAAATGTGGATTTCAATTCAAGTATTTTGATTCATTTCAATCATGCTGGAGGTGGATGGAACATAATCACAACAAACAAGGATTCATGATGAATGTTTACTGTAATGCAATATATCTTACTTGGAATTCCAGAAATAAATTAATTCATGGTGAAAAAGAAGATTACTTGGTGTTCTTAGCTTCTTATGCAGTAAATATGGCCTCCATTTCCTTTATGGCTGAAGGAAAAATGGGACAATTGGGTATGAATCAGTCTTCTAGACTGTCAGATTGTTCGTACCCTCCTCCTCCCAATTGGATAAAGATTAATGTGGATGCTTCCTTATTAAAAACTTAGTAGGCAGATATTGGTGGTATTGTTCGAGATAGTAAAGGAAGATTGCTTTTGGCATATGGTCATTCTTGTATAGAGTGGGACATTGCTTCTTTTGAGCTTTTCTCGGCTCAGTTCATTAAAGAGATCAAGAAGGATTGCTTCTAAAATTATCAAGGAGTTATTATAGAGGGAGACAATTATAATGTGATCAAATATTTGAAAGGCTTGGAAGATAAGTGGAAAGATGATCTTTTATTATTGAAGGATCATAAGTTTATTTTTTTAAATTAGGTAAATAGAGAATGTAATAAGCTAGGGAATCTCTGTGTTAGCTATGCCATTTGTAGTAATTTTTGTTGGGAGGATTTATCCACTAATAAGATTCCTTCCTTGTTCTATAATTTGTTAAAGGAGGAATCAAGAGGTGCTATTAGTTTGTAGTTCATTTGCTTTGATTTATAAAAAGTCATCCTTATGCTTCTTCAAAAAAAAAATCCAAAAGATGTAGTTCTATCTACATAGTTAACATATAAATATTATAAAAAGTCAAGAAATGCATTGACTGAATTACTCAAATATAAAAGGTAAGGTGATTTACCAATCTTTGTCTCTTCAAATCTTGTAGAGATATCACAAATAAGATATAGGTTGAAAATAGAAATAGAAATCTGAAGAGAAGTTTTGAACTCAATGTCTACTTTTACTGACTCTGGAAGCAATTAAACATAAATATTTAGCCTACCAAAACAAAATATTAAAAAAAACACTATCAAAGTTTAAAGAATAATAAGGGAACATCATTTACCAAATTTCTCAATTTTGTAAAAACCACCAATCTATTTTCTTCTCCAAAATGAAAAGTTGTTACATAAATATTTAGCCTTTCATCTCTATAACTAAGAAAAGATGTTACATTTGTCTCGATAGAGTTCTGTCTAGAAATGTTCCCTCGACTTGCAAGTTCACCAGCAGGTCTGGAAATGTTCCCTCTCTGCAGATTCCATGGCCACCTGAGCAGTGGAGGATGCATCATCAAATTCCATTTTCAAAATTGGATGTTTGAAAGAAGCGGTGCCCTCACTTCGATATGAATCCCTTACTTCCGGCACCCCAGCTTTCCCTTCTATTAACAACAATAGTAAAACCATCAAACCTCAAATGAACTAGTAATACCCATTACTTTGTAGTAACCAATAGGGAAGTAGTTTCTGTTTCACTTGATTCCCTGGAATCATTTGAAGCAGGTGGTGGTACAAGAGGGGTTGATCACAAGTTAGCATGAGAAGAGGAGTTAAAACTAGTCTGTTTGCTTGGTATTTCAGTTTGATAAACTTTTGAGGCTGATTCAACCTGGCTGACATTTGGAGGAAAATCGATATTGACATCTTGGTGGCACCAACAAAACTGCTAGAACCATTCTACAACATAGCAGAACAAAACACTTCAATTTTTATAAGCTAAAGCTTAAAACTAATAAATAGATTAAAGTATAAATCAGCAATGCAAACTAAGAGGTCCTCCTTAAGTTTCTGATGTTCCTCATCAAATGCCTTTGAATCCCATTTGACATCATGCTCTTTAGCAATTGCAGTTAGTATCTTCATTTTCGTCTCTTTGTTAGGTGTTTTTGCTGATAATTTCTTAACAAACTACATTTAGGGAAGGAAAGATATTTAGCAACCAATAGAAAACATTAACAAATTCAAACGGGGGCTAAATAAATTTATTAACTAAAGCAATCTTATCATTAGAAAAATAAAAACAAAAACAATTTGATTCAACTAGAACTTACCATTCGGTTAACACCACAATTTGGTCGAAGTTCAAGTGCTGATGTGACAAACTCTTTCCCATCCTTCGCCATAAACTGCTTACGTGCATCCAAAAGTTCTGGTATATCTGCGCACCATGAGGATGCAAATATCACACTAGATATTGCTTCCTTTAGATCAATGGGACAGCTCCTGTAAGTTTTGTAAAATCAATTCTAAAAAGATAAAAAGGGCATAATACATAGCATGATGTGCACAACCACTAATAATTTGCTTCATGCTGTAAACCCATTGAAAAATAGCTATCCATGTTCGTGACAAGGCATGACATAAAACATGATAATCAAGAGTTGTAAACTCAAGTACTATAAACCCCAAGAAAGAAGGCATGTTTCTTCACACTTTGCCATTCAAAAGATGAATTGGGTTTGGTTTTGTTTTCTACATAAAACAAATCATGAAGGATAAGATTGCCTGTGCTTTGAAGCATTTTTAGGAAATATTAATGTCATAATTCAAAACTTCTAAATAGGTCATAACATGCATAGAAAGATTTTGACTCCAGCACCATATATCAAGAAGTATGAGAAAAAGCATTGAAAATACAATGTGAAGATTATACTGATGAAACTATACGCTTGCAAAGGGATCATTTTAATATGAGGTGATAAAAAACTATTAGGGTAAATTGCACCTAGGTCATTGAGATCAAAAGGATATTTACAATAATCCGTGTTTTAAAAACCTATGATTGGATCCCTTTGATTATGTGCCTCAATGGGGGTTTCCTGTGAATTAAAGGATAGTAATCTCCAAATTCTGAAATTATATTTCACTTATAAGACAAGCTGGAGGACCTAATTGACACAAAATAACAGAGAACTTGATCTGAGCTCCCCTTGTTCACTTCATAATTCATCATCTCTAACAAGCAACAGGTGGTTTCTAGTTGCACTAATGTACCAAACACGAAGGCGAAAAAGTTCATGATAAAGGACAAATGTTGTATTTCAGGTCTATTATGCATCAGATTATCATGATTACCAGATTTGTGCATGCCAATGGATGGAACCCAATTGGCTTCATCATCAAAGGTACCCATAAAACTAGCAGAAGCTGATCTATCATAGTTCACTTCTGCATTTTTTCCAACAAATGCATATTTGTCAATCTTCTTTTCAATTCCCATTTCCATCCTAGAAAAACTTCCTCGAACACTATCAAATGTCCTCACATTGTCCATTTGAGAACTATACTCCATGACCTCATCAGAGATTTTCTGCGATGATGTGAAATTTCTTCTTCCAAATCATCCCCTTCAAAGCCTTTCTCTTGATAATGTTCCATCTTTACAGATTCATTGTGTTTTCCTTTCAGCTTTGAGCTTACTGCTCTCCAGCCAAACCTCTTATAAAGGAAAATTTCTATCCACTTCTGCTTAAGGTGAGAGGGAGTTGGTTTGGTTGTTATATATGCATTTTCCAAATGACTAAAAGAAGTTAAGAAATATTCTTTTTTTTTTTTACATTTTAAAATTCAATAAAAGTTATAACACTACATAAATCTTTTATATTTAATTTGTCTTGATCAATTACAAAAAGGAACAACTAATGAATCAATTCAAGGAATAAAATCCATCACCAGCATTATAAATTTATCACAAATAGACAATTTAAATTATACCACACGGCACAGTGAATGCATCTGCAGGCCTCTTGAATGCATATAATCTGTTAAAGTCCTCCCATCAACAGGTGAAAGTTCGAGTGAGCCAAAATCAGCAACTTGAGAATAGCGTACAATGTTATAGTAGTATGAACTATAAATCAATACATATAAAACATTTAGTGAATAAGGCGGGCTATCCCTGCGTACCAATTTTTGCAAGGCTAAATCTTGTAGTACTTCTGAGCTAGCTCAATTAACTCTTCAGGTGACAGCCAAATAGCATAAAATGGGGCAACATTACTACATGTATTTTGTAGGAACATAGTAAATAAAATGTAAAGTCTCAGGGATTATTACATTTATTTATATTGGCAATAATGCACCTGCATATTGGATGACCACAGAGTTAATTATTAGATGAAATCGGCTAAATGAGTAAATTGAAATAACTAGATCGACAAGAGGGGGGGTGAATTGTAAAAACTTTGTAGTAATAATTAAAAACCTAAGCAAGAGTTCTAGTTTTTTTGTGTTTTTCAATTTTTAACATGAAAACTTAAACTACTATGAAGGCAAATAATTGAACTCAAACGTGCAACAATGAAATCCTTTTTTCTTCCACAATTTTCACAAAGCAAATATTATGAAAATAATGTGCAATCAAAAAATAAAAAGCGATAAGGAAAAAGAACACCAGAATTTTATAGTGGTTCGGTCAAACCATGACCTACGTCCACTCCCCAAAGTGCTCCACTCCGAGAATTTCACTACAAACTATAGCTCTGCTTTTACCCCCCTCGGCAAGGCGGACAAGCTCTTACAAGACTCACTTTCACCAACCAGGCGTAGTGGAGTGCCAAGCACTGTTTTCACCCTCCTGGCGACGACAGAGTACCTTCTCATTTTTCTCCCTCTTGGAGAAGGCAGAGTACCTTCGAGGTCAAGGATGTAGAAGAGTCTCCTCCTCAGATAGCCTCCAACAAGTTCCTCCTGGGACACAGGAGGAGCAAGATGCAATAAGAACAGAGCAACCGTCTGATCTCCCTCACACCTCTTCTCCCTCACCAAGCTCACCTTCTCCTTCCTCTCTCAACCGTAAAAACTTCTCAAGAGTTCTCTCCCAAGGAATTCCTCTCTAATCACATTCCCCTCTTTTTGTCTCTCTCAAAAAAGATTACTAATTTAATACATAAAACATGCACATAAATCCCTGAAATATTCAAAGTAGTCGTTACTATCGTACAGTACGATTTCACATCGTACAGTACGATATATATAAATAGGCTTCGTCCTGGTACGAAGGTTTACGAATAATTCAAATATAATCGTACAGTATGATACCACATCGTATAGTATGAGTCCAAACACTTCTGTTCGTATAGGACGACAGCCGAGATGATACTAAATCATCTCTATACATTGTATAGTACGATCAATGTCATACCGTACGATTAGAACAAATCAAGGGATCAGTCAGGACGATATTCAGGAAAATCCAAAATCATCCTCTGTTCATCGTATGGTACGATATACATCGTACATTACAATGAGTCAAAATAAGAGATCATCCAGGACGATGTTCGGGATGATAAAAAATCATCTCTGTTCATCATACAGTATGAACGTGTTCGTATCGTACGATTACCAATCAGCGATTAAGCCATGATTTATTCCAGTAACCACATGTTAATTTTAAGTAAGTATTTAAAATAAATCGTACAGTACGAATTTCTTCGTACAAAACGAACTGCTAAAAAAACATACTGAGGTTATTTTGATGGCTAGGGTTTTGGATTAGTAACACATCGTCTAGTACGATAGGGTTCATACAATACGATCTGATCATAGAAATCGTTCTACAAAGTTGTATCGTACAGTACAATATAAAATTGTACAGTACAATCAATAGAGAAAGAAAATCTATATTTTTACTTTTAAAACACTCTCCCCTTGTGTGTGTGCAAGGTTGCTCAGACTTACCTACAGTTTATGGCCAAACTCAAGAAAATAAAAATAAAATAAATAGAAAATTACATAGTTTCAGACTCATACTCCTACTCACCCAGTCTTGAGTCTTCCAGTTTTCCTGAGTAATTTATGATCTTCCTAAAATGTTAGTACTTACAGGCAATAACAAAAATCAAATGATATTCAATAAATAGATATTTAGACGATATTATTTGTCATCATCACAAGCTCAAACTCGGGGTCGTGGATCCCAACAATCTCCCTCTTTTTGATGATGTCAAATAATATTTGTTATAGGCAAGTTTGAATGGCATTTTATTTTTTGTTTTGTTTTTTTTTTATTTAAACATAAGAAAAATAAATGCGGTACAAAATAAGAAAAAAAATGCAGTACGAAATAGAAAGAGAAATGCATTCTATTTAAATATAAGGAAATATAAGAGCAGACTACAACAAACTTCTCCCCCTTTTGACAGCACCAAAAGAGGAGCAAACAACAGTAAGGAAAAAAATACAACGCAGATAAACTTCAAAGGAAAGGATCCTGATCACTTGGAGGTGGGGTTTTGTTGGAAATAGAGAAGGATTGTGTCAAATAAGTGATCAATCGTAGTGAAGCGTTCCCCAAACATTTTCATGTCATCCTCGTGTTGCTGATGTTGCTCTTGTATGTGTGTATTGAGATGAGTCTGATGTTGATCAAAGCGTTCGACCAAATCATTGTGAGGATAAGCTGGTGCAGGTTCTTGGGGCGCTGCATGTCGTCGTGGTCAAGCTTGAGTTGCTGCAAGGGCAGCGTCTCCTTCTTCATCAAGAAAGTCAGGTTCTTTAGGCTCTTGTCCCTGACGAAAAAGAATACAGAAAGAGGCATCCGTATAAAAGATTGGAAGATTATCGGGTTCACCAGGATAGGTTAATTGGTATTTATTTTGAAGGATGTATCCTATAAGATGGCCAAGGGCTAGATTTTATTTCCTATGGGTAGTAGGGAGGTGAATGAAAGTCATATGTCAAATGTAGTCAATAATCAAATCTGCCTCATTGAATTTGGTGTTGGACATAAGATAGGTAGTGACAGATAAAGTCGGGGTCATGTTAATCTGGTCGGCAGCTTTAGGTATTATAGAGGTTCTTAGGACATGTTGAATAATTCTGGCATTTAGATTGAGTGATTGGACGAGTGACTGGTGTTGATACAAGGAATCATTCCTAATGACACAATTAACATCACTCCAGTCAAATTTGTTTGTGAGAAAGGAACGAACCAAAGGCCCTTCAATGGATAGGCAAATATATTGGGCGATGTCAGCTTTCAAAATCTCTATGTTTAGGTGACAGATAAAGGAATGGAAAGTTGTAATGTCGACAGTGTAGGTAAGATTTGCTAGAAATTCAAATAGGAGTTCAGAGTTGAAGGGGAAAGCTAGAGTAAGAAGGAACTGGAAAGTGGTGGAGGCGAAGAGGTTCAGTACCTCGAAATTTAGAGCAGCCTGATTGAGCATTTTGGACGGTGTAATCTTGCAGGTTTTGAACTTGTAATAGGCCTCTTCATTTTCAGCATTTAGAAAGCGAGCGCTATGATGGTTAGAGGAAGATGAGCTTCCAGCTACCAAATGACCCCTCTTATTGGAACTCGACATTAGCATGAAGGCAAGTAGACTAAGTGAGAAGAGATGTGAGTGAATTGTTGTGAGTGAAGTGATCTGCCTAGGCAGCAAATTTATAGAATTTTGAATAAATCATATAGTACAATCTTGTATCGTATAGTACGATTTAGTATAATAATTATTCTAGAGAAATGATTCGTCAAAAGGAGGTCAACTCGTACAGTACGACGGGTATTGTACAATACGATCAGAAGGATTTCGATCATCCCGAGGGTCGTCAGTATGACCTTTGAAAAAAGGTTTCTTATTATACGAACAGTACGACGGATATCGTATAGTATGATAAACAAAGGTGAAATTTGCAGATTGGTTGTGTTTTGTGTAGATTTAGATATATCGTACAATACGATAATAAAATGTCAAATTTGGTGGTTTTGTGTATTGAGTGTGTGATGATCAGGAACAGCCTTAAAAGAATTTTTTTTATGCATTAATGTCTATGACACCTAGTCTAGTCCTCAAGGTGCTAAATGTGTCGAATGCTAGTGGTTTTGTGAATATGTGAGCCAATTGATGTCCTGTAACGATGTGATGCACTTCTATATCTCCCTTAGCAATGTGATCTCTTAAAAAATGGTGTCTAATGTCTATGTGTTTCGTTTGAGAGTGCTGAATTGGGTTTTTAAGGATGCAAATTGCACTTGTGTTGTCACACATGATTGAGATGGTTCCTACAGGTAGGCCAAGATAATGAATTTGTTGTTTTAATCATAGTACTTGTGTAACACAACTTTCTACTGTAATATATTCTACCTTGGCCGTGGAAAAGGCTACTGAGTTTTGCTTCCTACTGGACCAAGAAACTAATGATTGTCCTATGAATTGTTAGGTACCAGAGGTGCTTTTTCTATCTACCCTACATCCTACAAAATCCGAATCTGAGTACCCTTTGATTTCAAAGGAAGCGTTGTGCCTAGGATACCATATTCCTAAGTTCGGGGTGCCTAGTAGATATCTAATAATTCTCTTGACCGCAGTTAAGTGAGACTCTTCAGGATCAGCTTGAAAATGGGCATAGAGGCACACACTAAACATTATGTCCGGTCTACTAGCAGTCAGGTAAAGAAGGGATCCAATCATTCCTCTATATTTTTTCTGATCTACTGATTTTCCATTAGGATCTTTGTCAAATTGAATTGTTGATCTCATTGGAGTGTTCATGGGCTTAGCACTATCCATTTCATATTTTTTCAGAACATCCTTAATGTATTTCATTTGGCTAAGGAATGTTCCATTATCCATTTGTTTCACGCTAAAGCCAAGAAAATAGTTAAGTTCTCTCATCATGCTCATTTCAAACTCATTACTCATTATTTTTGAGAATTCATCACACAGATTTTCATCCGAAGATCCAAACAAAATGTCATCCACAGATTTTAACAATGAGAATTTCATTTTTAATCTTTTGTAAAAGAGTGTAGTATCTACACTATCCTTTTCAAATCCTCTATCAATAGGAATGAGCTATGCCTTTTGTACCATGCTCTAGATGCTTGCTTTAATCCATAAAGTGCCTTTTTTAATTTAAATACATGGTTTTGAAATTGTGAACTTTCAAATCCAAGGGGTTGCTCAACATAGACATCTTCCTTAATTACCTCGTTCAAAAAAGCACTCTTTACATCCATTTGATATAGTTTGAAGTTCTTGAAATAAGCAAAAGCTAAGAGCACTCTTATGGCTTCTAGTCCAGCAACAGGTGCAAAGGTTTCTTCAAAGTCTATTCCCTCAATTTGGTTGTACCCCTTAGCTACTAATCTGGCTTTATTTCTTATTATTGCTCCTGAATCATTCACCTTATTTTTGAAGACCTCCAACAACACTTTGTTCTTTAGGTCTCTTGACTAACTCCCAAACATCATTCCTGCTAAATTGGTTTAGCTCTTCTTGCATTGCTAGAATATAGAATTCATCTCCAAAGGCTTGATTTATACTTGTAGGTTATATAATAGAGATGAATGTTGTATGACTAACCTCTTTCCTAAGTCCATGCCTAGATCTTACATTTTCTGAAGGGTCTCCTAAAATTAAAATCTTTAGTATGACTAGAAGAATATCTCCATTCTCTAGGAAAATCTTCCTAAGGATCTACCCTTTCTCCTAAGGTCATAGTTTTTACTCCTTGAATTGCCTCTATTTCATCATCTTCAATTTTATTTTCAGAGGGCTTATCTGATTCATCGAATACTACATGGGTGGACTCTTCTACTATTAGGGTTCTCTTATTAAAGAATCTATTGGCCTTACCTATAGATGAATAACCTAAGAAGACACCCTCATCAGACTTGGGATCAAATTTTTCTAAGGGAAGTTTGTCATTAATCAATATGAAGCACTTGCACCCAAAGACATGTAAGTGTGAAAGATTCGGTATCCTACCCTTAAGGAGTTCATAAGGAGTTTTATTCATGCTAGATCTAATGTTTACCCTATTTAAAACATAACATGCTGTGTTGACTGCTTCTGCCTAAAAGTATCTAGGAATGGTGTACTCCACTAACATTGCCCTAGCGACTTCTACCAAGGTTCTGTTCTTCCTTTCTGTTATACCATTTAACTGTGAAGTTCTAGGGGCTGAGAAGTTATGCTCTATTCATATCTCTTGACAGAATGATTCAAACTTTTCATTTTGAAACTCTCCACCGTGATCACTATGGATTGTTGAGATTTCACATCCTAATTTTTGTTGAATCTACAACATAATTTTTAATGGTATTTGTCAGAACATCTATTTCAACTTCAGTTTATTCTCTACATCCTGTATTTCTAACATGTGTTCTCGTGTGTGGTGGCATCAACGTTTAAAATTGCGCAATGAAAGGCGCGCCTCAGCGCAATTTCGTCCAATTAAGCCTCAAAGCCTACGCAATAAGTTTAGTTTATGAGGCTTACGCCTCAAGTTTACTGAGGCGCGCCATAAGGCGCGCCTCGCCTCATTTATTTAAGGCGTCGCCTTTTTAAAACTTAACCTAAATTATTTTTTTTTTCAGTCTCAAACTATACCCAGTTGCCGACGTGGCGCGCCTAGTGAAATGTCGACGTGGCATCAACATTTAAACCCTTGTAAAGGTCGAATGCCGGAGTCGACGTTTCGATTTTCAAGTTACAGTAAACTTTCGAACTTTCAAGCATTCACCCGGAAGAATTTCAATTTTCAAGCATTCTTCACTCAGTTTCTTCTAAGATGGCGTCACCCCCAAAGAAAAAAGTAACTTAATGCTATGTTTTCTGTTTTGTAATGCGTATTTTATGGTTATGCTATGCGTTGGCGTTCAAGGCTCTCCGATTTTATGCTTATTCTATGCATATGCATGGCTTCTCCGAACTTTTTAAATGTTTGATACTGTGATGCCATCGTGTTTTCTCTGTAATCAGGGTTTTCTGATAAATTTATGTTGAAATTTGAAACATAAAATCTAACCAAATTTTAAACATCGAGTAAATATGCGTAGGCTATGCGTACAATATGCGTCTTTTGTGCGTACACTATGCGTTCACATTGCTTACTCCATGCTTATATTGTGCGTACTTTATGCGTGCGTATAATTTACTTTATGTTCCCTGTACTGTGCGTGTGATGTGCATAATATATGCGTGTAGTATGCGTACACTATGCGTGACCGTGACTTATAGTCTGCGTATGTTGTGCGTATGTTATGCGTACGTTATGCGTACATATAATTTGCTGTATGTTTCCTATACTGTGCGTGTGATGTGCGTAATATATGCGTGTGGTATGCGTACACTGTGCGTGACCGTTGCTTATAGTCTGCGTATGTTGTGCGTTTTTTGTGCGTATCTCATTTACTTATTTTTAATCTATAATTTTTTACAATTTTCAGATATATGTTCGTCCAATTACCTATAGATGCTATGTTTCTTCATTCCGAACAAACTGTGATAACTTTGCTCGGCAAATTACTCCTGAAGTCAAAGACAAATTGAAAGATTTAAAGATGATACAATTTCTGAAATTTCCTGGGTTTGAGCAAAATGTCCCTCTAATTTATGAGGTGATCTCAAGGTGGGACATTTCAAAACAATGCTTTGTTATAAGAGGTCAACCCATTCCTTTCACTGCTGATGAAGTGGCTCTTCTTACTGGTTTGCCAAATAAAGGAGAAGAAATATCCTGGCATTCCTTAGCACATACTTCAGTTACATCAACGGAAATAAGGAATGATTTTATGGAGTTGAACAAGAAAACCCCCCCGGAGACTATGTTAAGAACGTTTATCATGTATTTATGTTCAAGTTTACTTTTTCAACTTAACAACTTCAAAACCCCTCGGTTGATTCAAAGAATAGCAAATAATCCAGATGAATTTTTGTCAATAAACTGGGCTAGTTCAATTAGGGAGTTTTTAGTTGGAGAGTTTAATAAGGCATCCTCCAAGATTTCAAATAAGAAGCCAGCAGGTTACATCAACGGTTTTGTACCTCTGCTAATTGTGAGTGATAACTGCTAAATTCATTCAAAATTTTATTGGCTCAATGTGAGTGCTAAAATTTTCTTTCATCTTATGCAGATTTGGTTCCTGGAGCATACTACTATTCATGCTCCTATGTATGCTGACAGAATGCCCCATTTTCTTCGATGGGCCAATGATATTGTATATACTACATAGGTGATAACTAACTTATTTGCTAATATAAGGAAAAGTCAGATTTGTAATGTCCTTCAGGCAGTTTCCCAGGCTGAAATGGATATGGTTAATGTTGAGAAATATCCACCAGACAGCCCTACATCCCCTGATTCCCCTCATGACATATCCACCCATCAAAACAACCCCCCCCCCCCCAATCTCCCCATCATGCCCCACCTCCTCAGCAAGACCCCCACCAATCTCCCCATCATACCCCACCTCCTCAGCAAGACCCCCACCAATCTCCTCAGAAACCACATTTAAGTTTTTCTGCTGAAGCACTTCAGTCTATACAAGAAACAATAATGAAATCCTGTCAAGAAACATGTACAAAACTTTTTCGAGAATTTGAAAACAGACTGAGCACAAAGTTTGAAGATCTTACTGAGAGAGTTGGAGTTATTGAGGTCAAGCTCAATAATTTCATTGATCAGAGCAAAGAAGTTCCTCAGAAAAGATCTGCTAGCTACTCAGCCTACTCTTCATCTTCCAATAAGAGACAGAGATCAGATATCCCACCCCACAGCCTCAATGAACCAAATGAGCCAATCCCACCAAAAGATCCAATCCCAACAAATGAGTCAGTCCCAGCAGAAATGCAACTTGTTCAATATACAAATCCAAATGAACCAATACCTGTAGATAACATTCAAATAAAACCTGTAACTTATGTTCATGCAGTTGAAATAGAAAATTACAGAGGTCTTTTGTGTTTGACTTCTGAGAAGAGAAATTTTGTGCTACAAATGTTTGAAGAAGTTCTCTAAAAGGTAAAAAATTGCAACTTTATTTTTGTTTGCAGATTTGTATGCGTATGATATGCGTGTGGTATGCGTATAATATGCGTGTGTTATGCTTGTGATGTGCGTATGATATGCGTGTGTTATGCTTGTGATGTGCGTATTTAATGTTTTTTTTTTTTTTCAGGGATGATAGTATCTTGTTTGTGCTTAACATTCTTATTTCCATATCTGATATTGATGAGTTATTAAGCGACAGTTGGTTAGGCAATGAACATTTAGATATTTTTATCTATCTCTTAAATGAGAAGTGTAACCTTATGCCAGACAAGTACCATAAATTTCTATACATCTCTCCAGTCTATTGGGTTAGTAAATTAGTATTCAATTTATCAGTTTAACTATTTGATTATTAACTTAGTATCCATTATTCCATTCTAAGTTCTTACATTTACTATTTGCACTTGCAGAATAACAAAGGAAGGGAAAAAATGTCCAAATTGCAAGTCAACCATATAACCGAGCTTTCTGTTACTTCAAACAACATTTTATTACAACCAATCATTGATTCTGATCACATTACCCTTCTAGTTGGTTTGCTGAAAGAACACAAGTGGAAATTTTATGACTCATTGGACCGCCGCGTCAAAGAGCATAGGCTTGTTGTTCCAAAAATCGTAAGTGTTAGTCTGTTAGATACTTAGATGAATATGAACTCTTAAATTTTAAAAAAAATTACTGAACTAATCCTTGCTCAACATATATTTCAGCTTAAAGCCCTATATTCTGACACGAAAGGAGCGTTTGATAGTGATATCAGAAAATGGAAGCTTTCTACCATTAAAGTTATACCAAAACAGGAGAACTCTTTTGATTGTGGAATGTATGTCTGTAAATATATGGAAAGAATATGTCTTGAAGGCAACACTGATTGGACTGATAGTACAAATTGGCAAGGAGACATGCCAAAGTATAGGGTAGAACTTGCATATGAAATATTTTGTAAAGCGTTGCCAAAATAACAGTTTTTCATTGTGTATAAATGTTTCTGTGTATAAATGTTTCTGTGTATTAATGTTTTTGTGTATAAATGTTTCTGTGTATAAATGTTTCTGTGTATTAATATTTTTCATTCTGATTCTGTGTATAAATGTTTATCTGTGTATAAATGTTATTTACATTGCTTTGAGTAAAAAATTCCATATTAAATGATAATACGCATACATTAAGCATAGTACGCACAACGAACTCATAACATACGCATTACGAACGCACAAATGACGCACAACGAACGCATAGAGTACGCATAACGCACGCATGACACACGCACACATATGCAGTAAATTTTATTTATAAAATTCTATTTAAAATTTTATGAGCCTTTAGACAGATATGGTTGGGAGGATAAGAGGGTAGTTTGATTTTTTATGAGCCTTTATTACTTACTAAGGGCTCTTGTTGGATTTTTATGATTTCATTTTCTAGTCTTGAATATAATACTTGAACAAGTACAAAGGGTTTATGGCTCTTGTTGGATTGTAATTAAGGAAGAGAAATAAGGAATATGATGTTTGAAAGATTGTGTTTAGCAATTGCGTTCAAATATTAGTGTTTGAATTTCTTATTTGTTTTAAACCAAAAAAAAATAATTTTATAAATGATTTTGAAATGTTTTTTAAATAATACGCACAACGAATGCATAAAATACGCACAACGTACGCATAATACACGCACAAAAAAAGCACAACGTACGCATATAGTACGCATAAAATACGCACACATTCTATTTAAGGTTATTGGTTATTTTCATTTAGTATGGAGTATGGACTGAGGGACCGTGACATGAATAATAATTTTCGTTAGCTGTAGACTAACGGGTGGCATATATGGTTAGGAGGGTGGGTTGAATTTTTATGAGCCATTATTTACAATTTATTACTTACTATTGCTCAACATTACATTTTTCACTATAAAATGCGGGAACACTTGCCTTATGGTAACGCATAATTTTTTCAAACAGAAGTAATGCAGGCTTGACAGAAGGTTTGATTTTATTACGCCTTACCTTCTGTTATGCCTGCATTACTTCTCTTGTAATTATTTTGGTTTAATATCTTTAATAGAATGATTGATTTTATTGTCCAATATAAATCATCTTTGACAACCAAGCCTTCCATTCATTACTACGATACTTATGATCCTCCCATGAAATTGATGCAAATAACTTGTAAACATAAACATCTCTATCGTGATCAGGTTTATGTTAACAAGTTATTGGCTTCAGGAACATGGGAGGAGGATAAGTATCGCAGTGATGAAGGGAAGGCTTGATTGTCAAGATGATTTATATTGGACAATACATCAATCATAATTCCTGTAGGGAAGTTGATGTTGTTGTCTTGTTGAAGATGTACATTAGGTTCTCTTGTAAAATTGTATTTGTTATAAATGTTCTTTTAATTTGTTCTTATATTTTTTATATTGTACATAGTCATTAAATGTTCTTTTTTTGTATTTTTATATTTTAAAAAATACGCAATGTTGACGCAGAGAGCACGCACAGAACACGCATAGTGAACGCATAGTATACCCATATATAACGCATAGGATACGCATAATGTACGCACAATAAAATAATTAACACTTCCAGTACTCAAACTATACCCAGAAAATCATGTTTTATTAACTATTAATATAAAATCATACATTAAATTACATCTGCTCCAAAACACGCAATGTTCACGTAGATTGTACGCACAGAATACGCATAAATACGCATAGAGTACGCAGTGTTCTGCTTTATCGACGGCTCGACATTATATAATACTGAACACATCCGGGACGCATATTAAACCCTAAACTTATTTTCTTGGAGGTTTCATCTACTGCGAGACTGCGAGTTGGGTTGCTGTCTTCTCCGTCCGACCAGCGTACGCTTTAGTCTGAGCCTCCGAGGCTGCTGTCTCCTCCGACCTGCATCAGGTCATATAAAAGATTAGTAAGAACTCGTTTGTTTCCTATTTCTCTCAATCAGGATGGTCAAAAATAAGGATAAGGCTGCATCAGGTCATAGAAAAGATCCAGCATGGAAATATAGCACTCAGGTGGATGTAGGAGGAAGTGATAAAACATATGTCTATCTGAAATGCAATTACTGTGATAAAGTTGTGAAAGGTGGTGTGACTAGGATGAAGGAACACCTTTCAGGCTCTCACAAGAATGTTGCTCCATGCTCCAAAGTTCCTGATGCTGTAAGGGATGAGATAAAGTCATACATGAATAAGTCTACCACATCAAAACATCTTGCACAGAAGCAATTTGAAGATAGAGTTGATGCTGGATCTTACTACGGGAGTGAGCGCAGCGTTAGGGATTCATCTTCTTCTATGAAGCCCATTTCATCTAGGGGTGCTAGAGGGCCTATGGATCATTACATGGTTGACACATCAGAGGATAGGCCTTCTACTACACAGAAGATGGCCCCAGAAAATGCAAGAGAGGCGCGGAGAAGAGTGTGTAAGGATATAGGCAGATTTTTCTACGAAAATGCTATTCCATTTAATGTAGCAACATCACCTGCTTATTACAACATGATTCGTTCAGTTGGAGCATTTGGGAGAGGGTTCAAACCTCCAACCATGTATGATTTAAGAACATGGATTTTGAAGGAGTTGGAAAGCACTGATAAAAGCATTGAAGAAATTAAGAAGACTTGGGCCCAAACAGGAGTAACAATTATGTCAGATGGGTGGTCTGATATCAAACATAGAAGTCTGATCAACATCCTCATTAATAATCCTTATGGTACTGTGTTTTTAAGGTCAATTGAAGCATTTGACCAGGTCAAAGATGCTGAGTTCATATTTAGATTATTAGATAGCATTGTTGATGAGGTTGGAGAACATTTGGTTATACAAATTGTGACAGATAATGCAAGTTCTTATAAGGCTGCAGGTAATAAACTTATGGAGAAGAGGAAACATTTATATTGGACTCCATGTGCTGCACATTGCATAGATCTGATTCTTGAGAAGCTTGGGGATCTACCTCAACATAAAAATGTACTCACTAAAGCCAAAAAAATAACCAAGTTTATTTACAACCACTCTTGGGTTCTAGCTCTTATGAGAAAGTTTTCGAAGAAAGAAATTCTAAAGCCAGCTGCAACAAGATTTTCCACCGCATACTTGACCTTAGAGAGCATGTTGGATGCCAGACAACCTTTAGAGGCTATGTTCACATCTACACAGTGGTTGAGTTGTGCTTGGGCAAAGAAGGCTGAGGGAAAAGAGATTAGAAAGATTGTTTTAAATGACAGATTTTGGCAAAGTGTCTTATATGCCATTACAACTACTAGACCTTTGGTTCATGTTTTAAGGATGGTGGATGCTGAGAAGAAGCCTGCAATGGGTTTCATCTACAATGCTATGGATGAAGCCAAAGAGATGATTGCCTCCAACTTAGGAGGCAGTGAGGGAAGCTTTAGGGAAATTTGAAATATTATTGATGATAAGTGGGAACTACAGCTGCACCGACACTTGCATGCCGCTGGCTACTACCTAAACCCTCAGTATCAATATGCAGAGAACAAGTCTACAAACCCTGAAATAAAGTTAGGATTATATCATTGCATGGATCGTCTAATAAGTGATGCAACTGAAAGATCAAATGCTGACTTGCAATTGGTACCTTTTAGGAACAAAGAGGGTTTTTTTGGATTACAACAAGCAAAAGATACAATTACCAAACGATCTCCAGTTGAGTGGTGGATTCAATTTGGTGATGGAACTCCAGAATTACAGCGTTTTGCTGTGAAAGTTTTGAGCTTGACATGCTCTTCATCTGGCTGTGAAAGAAATTGGAGTACCTACAACCAAGTACATACAAAGAGGAGAAATCGCTTGTCGACATTGAGGATGAACTCACTGGTGTACATTATGTACAATAGGAGACTCAAAGATAGAAATTTGAAGAAAAAAGGATTAATGGATGATGAAGATCCTTTGCTTTGCGATGATGTGGCATCTGATGATGAGTGGATTGTAGATGATGAAGTTGAAGTGATGCCGTCTGAATTACAAGATGAAGATTTAAATGTTGATTTCTTTGATGGTCTTAAAGCATCCACATCCACAACAACTCAAGAACAAATCAAAAATGGTATATAAATAATATAGTTTTCTTTTCTTAGACTTTTATTAATGTATTACACTATTATTCATTATGATATTATTCAAAAATATTTAGGGAAGAGGAAGATAACTAATAATGAGGAAGAAGAAGCTGATTGGGAGATATTGGACTCTATAGGAGAGGGGGAAGAGGAGAGAGCAGTTCATCATAATGATGATTCAAATGAAGACCCCCTTAGTGACTGATGAGTGATGGACAGTGCTGATGACTAGTGAGTTCTTATGTGATGTCTCCTTTATTTATTCTCAAAGATATGGTATGTAGCATTTTTATGTTTTATATATTATTTACTCATTAGTATATACAAAATTTATTATTTTATGTTTACGCAATTTTTTTATTTTGAGGCTTACGCCTCAAATCGCCTTGAGGCTTACGCCTCGCCTCACGAACGAAAAACGCCTCAATACCCGAATACGCAATTTTAAACCTTGGGTGGCATTTCATAAAAATCATTTGAAAACATATAAATAAGTAGAGTTTAATAGAAGATAAACAATGCAATTTGTCACTCATGTTGCTCACACAATCTATGGAGAAAAATAAAGTGTTCAAAATATTTTAAAAAAACTATAAGGTTCAATACATCAAAACAAAATGCAACATTTAGATAAACACATATAAGAAACATATAAAACCACAAAATGTTGCATACCAATTAAATTGATATAATGATCTGATAATTTAAGTATAAAAAAATGATTTAACATTACAAAATAAATAGCACACAAATCAATTACTCTAGTAGAATTTCATCAACTTCATCTCTAGTCCATTGAACTTCATCATCAATAAAATACTACTGAGTCAAAGCCTTACTTTGCAAGTAGTCATCAACATTTATGTCTATGTGAATGTTAGCAATATTACTTCTTGGTGATGTTGTAACAACAATATATCATGTAGGATCAATAGGATCTTCCACATAAAAAACTTGTTGAACTTGAGAAGCATGCACAAAAGGTTCTTGATGCCATTTAATTTTATTAAAATTCGTTAAGATGAAGCCATTCTCGTCCTCTTTCAGTCTCTTTCCTTTAAAATCCCAATCACTTTCAAATAAAATAACACTTCGCTCTATTGTATAATCCAATTCAATTGCATTTTTTAAGATCCCATAGTATGTCAAGTTACTTGAAATAGGATTATTATCTTTGATAGTAGTGAAGCTTGAAGTTAGAGCTATAATCATCACTCCAAAATTTTGAGGTTTTCTTTTTTTCATCAATTCTACAACATGAAATCTAAAACCATATATAAGTTACTTCTTATATAGAGTGACAACATTGGACAGGCCTCTAGCTAAGCTCCTCAAATCAGTAGAAATAATATCATCCTTCAATGGATCAATTGAAGCAATCTATTAAAACAAAGTAGATATAATTAGTAAGAATTGTCATATAAAGTTAATTAGCATTGTAACACCAACCTTATTAGCCAACAAAGAAAAAACTCCACATTATGTACCCTTTTAGCTTCATGCTCTTCATAGCGAGACCTTTTTTGTCTTATCATTTTTTTTTTTACTAAAGTGTAATGTTAACTGTATATAATCATAAAATTTATAAGAATATAATAATATTACTTATATAAAAAATGAAAATATGAATTATTCAACTAATTTTCTTCTACCTAACATATGGCTCTATTTTCTCACAATTGAAAAGAACATATTGATGTGCTTTTATGAGTGTCTCATCATTGAAGACCTTGACCTCTCTCTTTCCAAGTGCCTGACCATTTGTTGCAAAGATATTAAGTCCTTTCGGAACATTCTCATCCAATTCATTTCTTCCAAGTTGGTTATGCCTTTTTCAACATGCTCAGTAAAATATAAAAAGCAAAATGTTAAACATTCCTCTGCAATATAGCCTTCTGCAATTGATCCCTCTGGACGACTTCTATTTTGAACATATGACTTTAACTTCCCCAAAAATATAAAAAATTTGATTGATAAATGATATTAATTTTTATTAAAGTTATATATGATAAAACAAATAATGATATAAGAAATAATTATTAACCTCTCAATAGGATACATCCAACGATAATATGCAGAACCTCCAATCCTTGCCTCGGTGGCCAAGTAAATTGTCAAATGCACCATGATATCAAAAAAGAGTAGGAGGAAATATCTTTTCAAGCTGGCAAAGTGTAATTATAATTTCTTTTTTCAATCTAAGAGGATCAATTGGGTGAAGAACTTTAGAACATAAGCCTTGAAAAAAATAACTCAGTCGAATTAGAGGAGAGCGAACCGGCTTAGGCAAGACTCATCTTAAACATAATGGAAGCAATTGTTGCATTATTATGTGATGATCATGGCTCTTTAATCCATGTATTTTTAGTAGTTTCAGTTGCACTTGCCTTGAAATATTAAATGCATATCCATGCGTCACTTTAATACTTTTTAAGAATTTGTGGAAGATTTCTTTTTCTTTTTTGTTCATTGTAAAGCATACGGTAGGTAAATAAGTATGCCCAGATGAAGTACAACTAGGGTGCAATGTGGGGCATATTCCTATATTCTCCATTTCTTTGTGTGCATTCAAATGATCTTTTGTCTTTCCATCAAGATCCAACAGCGTACCCAAAAGCTTATCACATATATTTTTTTTTAATATGCATAACATCTAAGTTATGATGTAAAAGATTTTTTCCCAATACGACAACTTGAAAAATATACTAAACTTCTTCCAATTATAAGGAAAATTAGGATTAGAAGGTGTTTTCTTTCCAAACTTCACATTTATACTTCTTAACATATCAACAATTTTGGATCCGTTAACAGGTGGTGGTATTGTCCCATGTTCTTCACAACCATTAAAAGATCAACCATTTTTTCTATCTGGATGATCGTGATCTAAGAACCTCTGATGTCCCATATAACATCTCTTATGACTGAAATGTAACCACACTGAGCATGTATTCTCCTGACAAATAGAGCATTCAAACTTCCCTTTTGTACTATAACTTGATAAGTTACCATAACATAGAAAATCATTTATAGTCCATATAATGCAGCTCGCATTTGAAAATTCTCCTTTAAACATGCATCATAAGTCTGCAAACAAATTTCCCCTAATTCTTTTAACTCAGTCACAAGCAGTAAATAAACATCAATATTATTTCCAGGTTGAGATGGCCCAGGAATAAGCAAAGAAAGCATCATGTATTGTGGTTTCATACACAAGTTCGGTGGCAAATTATATGTCATCAATACGACAGGTTAAGTACTATGTGTTGAAGTCATTGTCCCAAATGGATTAAATCCATCTGATGTTAAACCCAATCGTACATTTCTAGGTTCTACAGCAAAATTTGTATCTTGGTAGTCTAAGTGCTATCAAGCTGGAGTGTCAACTGGATGCCTCATGTAACCATCTTTATTGTGTTCTTCTTTATGCCATATCATATATGATGAAATCTTAGATGACATGAATAATCTATGCAATCTTGATGTTAATGGGAAGTGCCACATGACTTTTCCTGCAACCTTTTTATTTTTTTTACTTGATATAACTTTTGAAGTGCAATCTTCTGCAATCCATCTCAACTCATTACAAATATCAAATTCATTCTTAAATTCATAAGGACCCCAATATAAAATGCAATCATTGCAACATGCATCATATTTTTTTATAACATAAGCCCAAATCTTGAATTATCTTCTTTGCCTCGAAATAAGACTTTGGTAAACGAATATCTTAAATTTCTTCCCTTAACAAGTCAATCAACATCGTAAATGATTTCTGAGTTGAATTACCAAGGCATTTAAGTTGAAGTATCATAACAAGAAAATCAAGCTTTGAGAACTTTTTACATCCGGGAAATAATTCTTGTTGTGAGTTATTTATCAACTTATAAAACTTTGCAGCATCCACATTTGGTTTATTAATTTGATATTTTTCATATGTAGTATTACTTTCAAACCCAAATGCATAATTTAATAGTCCTTCCATGTCATCATTAACAATGAGTGAATGTGATCCAATGTCATTTCTAAATGAAGTTTCTCCATGAGCAGTCCAATTGTAATCAAATGAGCTTCAATATCATCTCTTGTCCTACAAATGCCATTTCCACAATCTCTACATGGGCATAGTATCATTCCAGTTGAACTTCAATTACTGAATGCAAAATTTAGAAAGTCTTTAACTCCTCTTTTAAAAACTGCATTACTTCTTGAATAATACATCCAACTTGTATCCGTTTCCATATCAGAACCTTTATATAGGAAAGGAGAAATGAATATTAGAATCCACGAGAACTAGTAGATGCATATTCAAAGGGTTTGAAGTACACTCCTTGATTTGCAATTATAAATAAATAAGTGATTAAGCAAGGAGTAAAAAAAATCTTCATAAAAAAATAAAATCTAATATGATACCAATGGTAGTAAATTTTGACAAATTGATTTTTGGAGTGAATTTATTTTGAGTGAGACAGAAGTAAAAAATGGAGAATATTTGAGGTGACTGTGAGTAGAAGTTAGCACTACAAGCTAAGATGAGAAATAATAATATTGCTCTCTTCTCGCTTGTAAACCTACGGCTTTGTTTGTGAAAAATATAGGGAGATGATGGTCTCTATAAAGTCTCAAAAATAAAATTCTTACCCCATTTCTCACATAGTGTCTAAGGTTCTTTTAAACTTTGTGTCTCCATTACTTTAAGTTTTTTTTGCATTATGTGTATTTGCACGAAATGAAGTCATTCTATTTAAATATCAAGTTTTAGTCAAATGCGAATTCTCAAAATTGGTCTTATAAATAGCACTCCTACATATTCACAAAGCAACAATCGAGGAAAATATAGTCTCCCATGAAGACAAATATTATGTATGACACTAATTTGGTAATAATAACATATTTAAAATTTATTAATTGAGTTTAATGGAAGAGATAAAATTGTTGAAAGGATTATCATTTATAGGTCATGCATAATAACTTTGTTTATTTGAATAATTTGGTGATATATTTTCTCTCATTAGAAAGGCAAAATTAAAATTTTTTTTAACAAAGTAAGAACTTAAATCAATTCATGCATTGAGAAAATTTATTTTTCATCCCGCCATACTCAACTTGTGAGAATGAGGCTGTAAGAAAAAAACAAATAAATTTTATAAGAGAATTGTATAATAACCTAAATATGAAATAACAAAATAATACAACATGCACTAATTTTCATATATGATGTCTCGATTATAATGGTGGCCTAGAGAATATGGACATCATCAAAATTAAATAACAATCACCAAATCCCATCTCCATAATATCTCCAAGCTTTTGTTCATCAAAACCGTAATAGTGAAAATTTAATGCTCCAGAAATATCAACAACATAATTTTAATAAAATAGAATATTATGACAAAAAAGAAAGTAAACTGAGCATAATATATCAAAGATAAAGTCGATAGAAAAATTAATGAATTGGATTGGAGGCTCAAATATAATTTTTTTTATTTCTTTTCTTATTCTTAATTTTATAGAATAAATTGGGCATGCTGCCTTAGTGAGATGCATAGAGAAACTATTAATTAGTCTTAACTATAAGAAATCGGGTACAAAACAAATCATAGTTTACAAGCAAACGAAGGTCACATCAATTTTGTAAATTTCCATTATCGTCATCAACCTTAATCCAACTAGCACTAAGTAGAACAAACAACAACTATTTAACATAACTAAGATAAACAAGCTACAAAATATATTACAATTTGCAAGCAATTTAAGCTACCTTGAATTTAGTACCCTGACATTATCATCCTTAAGCCCAACTCCTAGGGTCAGCTTAATCAGCGTCTTGGCCAGTCCTCTCAATATTTTAGACATGCTAACTCTAGTTTCCATAAATCTTCACACACAACATAAAAAAGCCCCAATAACTTGAAACTATCTTTTTTTTCATTATAATCCTCTAAAAAAAATTATATCTATTTTCCTTACCGATTGAATTTGGGTCTTCATAAATATTTACAAAAACATTATAAGTCTACCTTCTATAACCTTATTGCAATACTCGATTGCCTACTTATATTAATTGTTAAACACCTTTGTGGAATCAGGATGCAACGAATCCAACAACTAACTCAAGCGAACACCAATGGCCTAATTAATAAATTTCAAAATCAGCGATAGAGAAGATCATGATATGGTCAAAAGATTTACCTTTTTCTATGTAAAAAACAATTTGCATTCGATGATTACGACAGTCGATCGATCGTTCAGAAATTGCAAATTAAGAACCTTAAGAACCCTAGAAAATCAAAAGAGGATACAAGAATATTTTATGAACCCTACACAATCGACATTCTATATTGGAATGAATAAAGCGTATTACGCTTGAAAAAAATTAAAAGCCATTAGAAGACATACCTAATGCAGTCGTCTTGAAGTAGTGGCAGCGATCGACGAATTGCATGCAAGCCACAGTAGAAATGCGGTGCTTGAGCAAGATGAAAGAATAATAAGGGGAAGAGGAGGCCTCGATTAGTTATTCATCTGTGGGAGGAATATTCGCTTAAGCAAAATGAACAAATAATAAGAGGAAGGAGGCAATTTGGGATAGGGCGGGGCGCAGCGGGGACTTGTCTCACACGATATCTTAATTACCTAAATCATTATATACCCTAATATAATTTGTTAGGGCACTTAGATAAAAGTGTCTTTATATATATAAATGTAGTTAAAAGGTATTTTTTGTAGTGGTAGGACAAATAATCCCGCAGTTCAAGGTAGTCCATTTTAAAAACTTCATCAATGGAGTATTTATTTAATATTTTTAGGTTGGTTATTTGATTTTATTGATTAGATTATTTTTTGCTGGAATCTTGATCATTGATGAAATTTTGAATTATTAATTATTTTAATTTGATTAACTTTTCATTTAGATAGAATTCTAAATTTTTAATATGTTTCATAAATATTTGACCCTAAGCTGAGTAAAATGACAATAAGTTTATGGATTTATATTCTCTATATTAAGTTATGATTTTTTAAAGTTTTGATGTAATTTTGAACAATTGACGAAAGAGTTAACTTTTTGATTTTGACTGATTTTAAATTTCAATATTTTTAGTAAATATTAGACTCTTAAAGGAGTCCAATTCCTTTGAGTTTTTTAAATTTGGAATTTTTGAAATAATAATGATTTTTCAATTTTTTTTATTTAATTGAATAAATTATTTGTTTAATTAATGAGGTTTTGTTGTTTTGCATCGAACTCACTCCAAACTCCTTGAAATTAATACCAAAGGTCAGGAATGACCTATATAAGTATTTTTATGTGTTTAGAATTTGTATAGTATCTTTAATAATTTTTAGTAATTCAATTTATTTAATTATTTATTTTAATTAAATATTAAGTTAAGGTCAAAATTGAAGTCCAGTGATGGGACTTTTAATTTTCATATGTATAGGGTTGAATTATAAACAATTTAAAATATTATTTGAATTTTATTGGAATTAATTTGAATTTATTATAATTTTTAAATTGTTATGACCCTTTAAGTGGATAATTTCTAAATTGATTAATTATCTTACTTAATGGGCCGCAACTCTAACGAATTTGAACCTAAGTGTATGATTTCACTAAGTTCAATGTTCCAAAGTTTCACGCTTATTGGGTATGTGTTGAATTTCCTATAAATTTTTTAAGTCATTTAAACATTGGCCTTAATTATTTTTCCTACATGTCACTAGTGTTCCAATGAGTCTAAAATTTTGTTCTACTAATCCTGACACATATTCAAGAACACCACAAAAATAGTTATAGCAAGAACTTATCAATTTTGGGAGTAATCGATTTTTAAAGTTTGTGATCCAAAATGGACCCAATACTTTGTATATTCACACCATAGCAATCGAGAGAGTATATGGACCATATAAATTTCAAGTGATGCCTAAGATGCTCAAAACATTTCCACCAACAAATGGGTCAAGTTTGATTAAGATATCATGTAATTAATTTTAATAAGTACTAGGGCACGTGACCACTCTAATGATGCCTGAATTATTAAATTTTGTGAAAAAATAGATTTCCTATAAATTTCAGAGTTTTGGGCATTAAAATTAATTTTTAAAATCAATTTTTGATTATGATTTAGCAATGGTAATTATTACAATGCCGTCGTGCCATCCTGACATGTGGGTGACTTGTGGCATAAAATGGTATGCCACTTAACCAGATGGAATGGTCATATTGACCATCCAATCTCACCTGATTTGAATGAAAGGCTCTAATTTCACCACGTCAACATGCGATCTCGATTTGGGCTGAGTTCTAACAAAATGAAAGAAGTACACATTTGGAATGGAGTGACATGGCAGATTATGTGTCATCTAATCGTGCGAAACACATGAACATATGGATCTGATTAGACCAAAGTTAAATTAGTTTAAATGAACTAAAACTTTGAATGCCCATAACTTCTAAATTACTAGTCCAAATTTTATAAACTTTGAAACATATATTCATGGAAACTTAATCTTCAAATGCCTGGAGTTTAAGGGCAACATGAATTATAGATTTTGAGTAGTTTCAAATTTAAGTCTTACTTAAAAGTGATGATATCTCAACAACCAATGGATGGATGTTGATGATCTTAAACTCATTTTTTCTCATGGTGATATCCTCTCCAACTTTGTAGAAAACTCCCTAAGTTGGATGTGGTTGGATTGAAAGTTGTGTTAAAAACTTAAGTTTCCTTCTCTAGAACCCTCTCTCTTCATCAAAATGGTGTTTGAAGGCTTGGATTTATTGTAAAAAGCTTGGAATGGCAGTGAAAAATAGATGGAGGAGTTGGTGCGGGAGCTTACAGAGCTGGAGGATACTAGAGAGAGAGTTTGAATGAATTGTGAATAATGAGCCCTTAGTTTAAATTTTCCCCTCCTTAACCAAAGCTTTTTAAAGGAATGGTTGAGATTAAGTTTGGAGCTTTCATGGATGCATGCCAAATATCCCAAGGATATTAGAGGCTAGATGGAAGGCTGATACTTGAGAGAGACCCCTTCGCTCAAATGATAAGGGGACCACTTGCCTTTTCCCTCATTAGGCTAAAGTATGGCTTAGGATTTGGTTTAAGGGATACAAAGGGCATCTTTGGAATGAGACTGGATTGATCTACAATATACTAATCTACAATATATTATTGTAGGATTTGAATGAGCGTTAGGACTACCAATGTGTCTTAGCCACCTAAGCCCATTTGGAAGCTAGTTTGACCAATTGACTGATTAAACTTGACCATGGGGCTGAGGTGGCATTGAAGGGAGTATATTTGGCTACTTGGGTGAATAATCAAGTACTTGGGGCCATGACCTTGGATTTTTGTTCATACACATGAAAATGGAGCGGGTTTTGTCCCCTCCAATTGAGTTGACCAAGTAAAATCAAGGGAGATTTAAATTAGGGAAATTTTGGACATATTTGGAATGTCCAATTGAATTATTTTGAAAGGTTAATTTGGTTTGAAATTGCTTGGAGCATTGATTTTGATGTTAGTTGGGTGTATTATTGATTTGGTCAACCATGATTTACTTGGTCAACCAAGTAAACCCATGGGCGGGGTTTGGTTCATAAATTTGTTTTGACGATTAGAGACCAATATTGGTGGTTTCAAGCTAAATCAATGTCATTTGGATTAAAATGTCCAATTAAGCTCTAAAGGGGAAATTTTGTCAACATGAGTTGACTTCGTCCACCATACATGAACAAGGCTTGGATTTGAGTCCAAATCATTCATAAGATTGTTTATGATTCATATGATTGTTTATGATTTATTGGACAAGGTTTCATGGCATTATGTGGATTAGCCATGTTGAAGTTTGGAGAAAAGTCTATTTTTTCCCTTTAGGGGCATTTTGGTCTTTTAGGCCCCTTATCAAGTCTTGTTCAACCTATGTCCACCAAAGTATAATTTAATATTTAACATTTAATAAAAATGGTTATGGACATGGTTAAGGCTTTTGAGGAAGGTCACATGGTCAATTTCTACAAGGTGGAAGGTCTAGTGGCATAGGCTATAAATATTTAAAGATTTTGCAGTCTTTGGATTTCAATCAAGTTTCAATGTTAAAGGCTTCTGATTGGCCTCAAATTTGAATGGTTGATCATATGGAAATTCTTAATCAATATAAAATTGATAGGTTATGAATGAAAAGTCATTTGACAAGGTTTTTAGTTGACTAAAAATCACCAAAAAGGGTTATAGGATGTGGGCCCTTAACCTTAAATTCTGGTCTAGAATTTTGAATTTGAAATCAATTTTGAATTTAATTAATTGAATTTAAATTATCCACATCAATAATAACAAATTAGGCGAATGTTGGAAATTAGATAAATGAAATCAAGTTGTGCTTTGTATGTGTCAGCGCTTTGTGTTGGTCAGTGTACTGAGTCACCTTGCTATAGCGTAAGGCTACAACTTCAAGTGATTATTGGTTGATAAATACTGAGTGATTGAGTTTTATTACATATATGATTTAGTTTAGATCAAAAACTAGATGTTTGAAATTTTTATAGAGAGTGTGTAGCTACAGAAAGGTGCATGCTGATATTTGAAGGATATATTAAGTTCTTGATGATTGATAGCTAAATGATTATCATCCATCAGATCACCACACAAGAGTATGGATAAATCATGATGACATTATATAGAAATTAGTTCACTAAATCATTGGTACAAATGCATTAAATTAACAAATAGACCCCTAAGGCCAACTTCAAAACACATGGGACTCTTACATGCACCAAAATATTCTCAAATTCATGCAAAACAGCTTAAATATAGAAATTTAACAACTTATCTTACTTAGATTACATGAGAATTAGTTGAATTGAATTCTAAACATAGAGGTTTTACAATTCTACCCTCCATAGAAAATTTCATCCTTTATATTTCAAAACATAGAACTAAGATCACAATAACTAATCGACATACAATTGTCTCATCTTAAAATTATTTCTCCCAAGTAGACTCTCTTTCAATATTATTCTTACAATAAAATTTAAACATTGTATCTACTTAATCATTAACTTTCTAACATCATAAGAAAAAATCTTCTCTAGTTATTCTTCATAGCTTAGATTTGGACATACCTCAACTTCTTCAATAGACACATGAATTCAATAGTCTGATATCCAATTCCTCATAAATGACATGTGGAATACATTAATAATTTTTGACATATAATATGGCAACTATAATCTAGAGGCTTACTTCCCAATTATTTCAGTGACTTCAAATGGTCCAACATAAATTGGACTATGTTTTATTTGTTTATCAAACATGTTGATGCCTTTCATTAGTTTGAACTTCACGTATTAGAAATTTTAAACCTCAAATTCCCTGCTAGTGCTTAGCATTAAAATATTATTTATCCCTATCCTATATAAAATTTATTTTACCTCTAATTAAATGGATCATTTTAATAGCGTTATTAACTAAGGCAAGCCCATTGAATTTCCTCTCACCCATCTTTATTCAAGAGAGTAGTGTTAGGCATTTGTACTATCTACATATGTACCTAAACCTTACTAAATACCTCTCCATGGTCCAAAAGTAAACCTATCATCTCTAGAAATCACCCTCAGTATCCCACGTAATGAGACGATCTCACGTTCATGTACATATGCCAATCTATCTACCTAATCAAACTATCTTGATAAGAATGAAATGAGCATACTTCATCAAATTATCCACCACAACCCAAATAGCTTCATGCCTTTGTCATGACTTGGGAAAACCCATAGAAAAATCCATAGTTACTTCATCCTACTTCCACTTAGGAATAAGCATTAGCTACAAAAAACCTCCTAGTTGTTGATGTTCTATTTTAATTAGCTAATTGACCTCATATTTTGATATAAAATCAACTACATTCTTTTTCAACCAATACTACAAAAGCAAACTTTTTAGATTTCTATACATTATGTAGCCCCTAGATAAATAATATAACTTGAATAATGTGGCTTAATTAGAATAACCAATCTCAAATATCTAGAACTTGGAATCCATAATCTACTCTTACAAAAGATAACTCCAGAATTAGATACACATAATTTAGATTTCTAACTGGATTTAATTTGATTAAATAAGTTACGTACCTTTTATCTAACTTTAGAGTTTCATGAATCCTTTCCTACAAAGATGGATGAATAATCATTTGAACTATTATACCAAAATCATGGTCATAAAAAAAATCCACTACCAATTGAAGCCTTTCCATATCCTGAATTAGATGTTCATTAGAACTAAATTAAATATAATATAATTCAAAATATTTTCTATTTAGAGCATTCACTACAATATTAGCCTTACCAGCCTGATAATGAATAGTCTGATCATAATCTTTGATCAGCTCAAGCCATCTTCTTTGCCTCAAATTGATCCTTCTAGGTAAAAATACACTTCAAATTCAAATAATCAGTTAAAATCTCACACCTTATCTCGTAAAAAGAATGTCTCCAACTTTTTAAAGCAAATTCCATAAAAGCAATATTGAGAATGTTTGTTGGATAGTTCCTCTCATTGACTTCAATTGGCTCGAAACATAAGTTGTAACATTCTTGTGCTACATTATGACACATCCTAATTCTCTATGTGAAGCATCACTAAATACTTAAAATCTCTCTATGCTGGATGGAAGAATCAGAACTTGAATATAAGTTAAATAATCCTTCAAACTCTAAAAACTATCCTCATAATTAGTGTCCAAAAAAAGAAACTAACTTCTTAGTCAGTCTCATTAAAGGTACAAAAATCTAAGAAAATCCTTTTATAAGCTTTCTGTAAAACATAGCCATACCTAAAAAGCTAAATACCTCAATTAATATAATAGGTCTCGACCGATCAATAATGGTTTGAATCTTTTAAGGATCTAAAGAAATACTTACATTTCAAAAGCACTTTTGACACACCAAGATGAGGGTGAATTGGTATCTTAAAATCTTTTTTTTTTTGGACATTTTGTGAAATTGTTTAGCTTTTAAAATAATAAAAAAAAGAATAAAATATATGATGTAAAAGCATTTGAGAAAATAAAGTATTCAAACTAAACTAAAAATATATATGATTTTTATTATCTTTTAAAACCTTTTTTAAAATAATAAATATTTTTCTTTTTAATTTTAAAACAAAAAAATCAACCAAATATTCTCCCAAAATTATTTCACAAAGATAATAAATAACCAAACTATAGAGCAAAAATTTTAAATTCCAACAAAAGTAAACTATACAAAAGCAAGATAATGCAAACCATATTTATAATGGTTCAATTTAATTTACCTATGTTCACTCGCCAAAGGTTCTCCTCTTTGTGTATTGAACAAAATGTGTCTCTCCTACAACACATAACTAGGTAGAGAAGCCCTTATTGAAAGTTTCAAAGGGTGGTTAAACCCTAAAGAACTAGTTCTGAGGCTAACCAAGAGCGCAGAGGGGGGGGGGGGGGGGGAGGGGGGGGGGGAGGGGGTGGGTGAATTGGTAGTTTAAAAAATCTTCTTTCAACAAAAAGAAAAATCATCTTCTTAAAACATTTTCTACATCTAAGAATAGATAATCAAAATATTTTAAAATCAATCACTGATTTTCAACCAAGCAGTTATATCCAAAATAAAAGTGGAAAATAAATAGCGGTAAAAGTAATAAGAAAGAACACACAAAAATTTATAGTGGTTTGATCAACCTGACCTATGTCCACTCCTTGGACCTTGGAGACTCCCTCTCCATGTATTGCAATAAACATAAGTGACTCTCTTTTTGATCCAACAGCAAGGCAGAGAAACCTGTACAAATGTTATTTCACCTCAATGGTGTGGTGGAGAACCAAGACTCTTTTATAGGAATAGAACCTTAACTCTATTTTCACACTCTTGGTGATGGTAAGAGAACAAAAAATCTTTTTAACCTTCTAGGTGATGGTTAGAGAACCATGATCTTTCCAGAAAAACTTTTTTCTCTTGAGCCACATACATTCTAGGTAGACCCATGTAGGTATTAGAAAATATTCTTTCTTGGAGCAACCTTGTGAATCCCTTCACAACTTCTCTCTTACAAAATCTCCCTTTCTTCTCTCACCCAGCTCTCTTTCTTCTCTCCCTCAAGATCCCTCTCAAGAAGACTAAGCAGCCAAAGATTTCTAACAAGAGTGTTAGAGTTCCTTAAATAGAAGGCTTCAAAAAACCCTAATTTCTAAGCCATCCATCTTATATTTGTATAGTACAATGGACATCATACGGTATAATCAGTTTAATTTAGAATCATCCAACAAGATCATTTAGACAATCTATTCAAATCTTACATTACATCGTACATTATGATATGCAAAAAATACTTCTATTTGTTTGGGATGATCCTTGGGACTCGTCTAGCACTGTGGAGATCGTACAGTACAATCAGTATAAAAATCATAGATTTTGTTTAGTATGCTCCAAGCGATGACCAATTTTATGCATAGGAAATCATACAATATGAAATAATTTTTATAGTACAATCAATCACAATAATTATCTATGATTTGATTGTCTGATATCACGGGATTAATTAGGAAAGATATTAATTAAGGTGTATAGTATGATCTAGATAATACTATAAAATTAGTACATAATTAGTATATTTCTTCATGATGAGGGCTAGGGTTTGGCAAAGGACAATAGATCATATAATATGAGATTAAAGCATACAATATGATGCATATATCATACAATTAAAAAAAAATCTTACTGTATGAATTTCTCAAAAAATAGACTCTCTCAAAAAACATTTCTATTTCCTCTTGTCTGTGTGCAAGGTTTCTTAGCAAAGATATCCACCCAAATACATGATATGACTCAAGAAAGGAAAAAATATAGAATAAATTAAAAATAATAGACCCAATCTTGAGCTGATCAGAATTACAAGTGAACAGTGGAAAAAAATTCTAATCGTTAGGACATACAGAACAAAACACAAATTCACATAAACAATAAAAATTAGTATCATATACAATAACTTTTTTTATCATTAAAACATAAATAATGCTTAAATCAGATCTGTAATAATCACCCCCTTTTTGATGAGTGCAATCATTGTTGTTTAGTTTTTTTTATTAATTGTTTTCTTCTAAAAAATCCCCCATATAAAAGATAATAATATGAAATAAAGAGACAAGCAACAAACACAGGTCTCCGCCTTTGATGAAAATCAATTTCAAGTAAAAGAAGAGTAAAAAAAAAGAAGTGCAGAAAGGAATAACAACACTAATAATGATAAATAATAAAATACTACTCCCCCTTTTGACATCACAAAAAGAGTAACAAAATAGGATGAAAAAAAATAGAAATAGAGACGAGAATGGATATAAAAAGAGAACTAGGAAACAAACAGATACGAATAGATTAAAAACTCAAACTATCACATCTCAATTAACTTGCAAGGGCATTTTTCAAATGTAATAAACTTACCCTACACACAAAAAAGACAAATAAGAGAATTGTTGACTAGCATGGAATTAAAGGATTTGGATTCTAGTGTTTGCATATCCAGCTTACCAACTTCATAGGCTAAAATCCTTTATTTAAACAAAAAATATAATTCAAGAATTATAATTAGACACGAAAACGTAGTCTTTTAGACTGCTAGCATGAAATTTATCGAATTGAATAATATTGTAAAAATGATGAATGATGAATATAAATTTTTTATAATCAAGTATTAAACATATTATTAAACATCAAAGTTTTCAGAACTTAAAGATTTAATAGAAAGGGAGGCTAATTTAGATTTGGCTCATTTTGTACCCCTTTTAACAATTTTATATGTACATTACACATCTTTTATTCTTGATAGACTTAATGCATCTTTTACTTTTGAAGTCATTACATATTTTTTTATTGTGGGCTCATTTTATGCCTCTTTTAAATTTTTTTGCAAATTGCTTCCTTTCTAAATATAAAAAAATCTTAGTTGTTAGATTATCTTCCAAATAAAAGAGAAGAATAACTCCTTCTCTTATATAGGAAGGCATAATCTACAAAGCAAACTCGAGCTTTTCTAATATGAATAAAATACTAATATAGAAAATAATGAATTTAATTCATTAAATTTTCAGAATATATTCATGATATAAAACCATGTAATAGAGTGAATTTTTTTTTTTAACCATCTTAATTCAAATTTGATTTAGATTTTTAAGCATTCACAAGGATTTATAAGGAAAAGAAACTAAAACAGGATATGTAAATTCATGAATCTTGATCATGTTAATTTAAATTTGTCAAGAATTACATATTTAAACCTTTTAAGTTAGAGTAGAAGTTTGTTAACACAATAATAATAATAAAAAAACACAGTTAAGGCAAAGTCAATAGTATAGTATAATTTCATTCACAAAGTATGATATTATTTGTATAGTATGAGTTCATTCATACACTATGATTGTATTCATAAGTATGATATAAGTCATACATTATGATCAACAAAGACAATCAAATTGGTATATTGAAAAAACTTTTAAACAACGAGCACATAAACGAGATCTACAAGCATAAAGAACAAAAGGGAAAATACCATTTGAAAGAAAAAAAAATTCTTAAAAAAATTACACAATAGATACTTGTAAGAAAATTTTCATTTCAAAACAACATACAAATAGACATGCATCGACTTAAAAGTAGACGGTACAATCACAACAAGAACAAAAGAAACTAGAATGGTGATGGATCCTGATCAGAAGGTGGAGGAGGAGGTGGTTAGAAGAAAACTATAAAATTGCTACTGGATTGTGGTGAACTAATGTTGATTGTTTCCAAAATGCACCATGAACCATCCCATAACATTATTGTGTTTGATCGTCTGTTGATCCAGGCAAGTCTCTAGTCTATCAAATCTTTGAATCAGCTCCTCAAATTTGTCATGTTGAGGAGATGGTGCAGGTGTAGAATCAGCTGTAAAGGCATCTTATCCTTCGTCATCAAAGAAAGGATCAGGCTCCTTATCCTTATGAAATAACTTTTGGAAAGAAGCATCTGAAAAGTAGATTGGAATGTGATCGGGAGGTGCGGGAAATGTCATGTTTTATTTTTGAAATAGATATATCCTATTACATATCCTAAGGCAATGCTATGCTTTATCCTACTGGTTGGGAGTCGAATGCAAGTGATATTTTGGATGTAGTCAATTAGCATTTGTGCTTCATCTATTTGGGTATGTGACATGATGAAATAGATAATAATTAATAGTAGGGGAGTCATATTTATTCGATCTCTAACTTTATGTGTGATTGAAGTTCTTAAAATGTACTAGATAACTCTAACATTCAGGTTAAGGGTCTGAACCAAAGGTTGGTGAAGATTAAGGGCAACATTTCTTAGTAGAAGGCTTATAGCACTCTAGTCAAAATTGGATTTAGAGGACATGGCTAGAGGTATGTTCCCTTGGGTGTTCAGTTGAAGGGTTTTTTCTATGTCTTCCTTGGTTATTTCTAAAATTTGGCAGCACACTTGCGAGGTCATAAAAGTGATATCCCCACTAATCCTAAGATCTGTGAGAAATTCATACAAAAGTTCATAATGGAAGGGATGGGCCAAGGATAGCAAAAATTGAGGTGCAGTTGAGTTGAAAAGGTTCATTACAGGGAAGCTAAAAGCCTATTGATTAAGAAGTCTGGAGGGTATGATCTTGGCTTCCTTGTACTTCTTGTTGGCAGCTTCATCAGAAGCCGTAAGAAAATTCTCATCTACAGTGCTTCGAGTGGAAGAACCCCCATGAGTTTGAAGACTACATTTCCCCTAGGCCATTGCAAGGATTGGAGTCTAAGAAGGATGGATCCTAAGAGAGGTGTAAAAACTTTGAAAGGGGTTGGATATTTAAATAGAAAATTAATAGATCATATCGTATGATTGTGGGATCATACGAAATGATCGTATGCAATTATTTCAGCCATATGATTCATCGAAAGTTGTGTCTGATCATACAATATGATTAGATATCATATGGGATAATTAGAGATATGGATCTCATCCCAAGAATTCAAGTTGTATGACTATTGACAAAAATATTTGTACAATAGGAATGGATGATTGTACAATATGATAAAAAATAACTATCATACCAAACTAAATTTAATTCATCCTAAATGGAGTTAACATGTGGATCATACCATATGAGTAGAAGTTTGTGCTGTATGATGGTCAATGTTAGACACAATATGGATTGTTCATGTTGCTAAGGGTTGTGATCATAAGTGCCGTGTAGATCATATAATATGAAATAATATTCATATAATATGATGATTAATTATAGATACAATCTGGATTGTTCATCAAGCCAAGGGTTGTGATCTGTGATGCTGTGCAGATTGTACAGTACGAATATGGATTTTACAGTACAATTAAGGATGAAACATTTTTGTTTTGTATAACATATATTGAGATTTAGTAAGGTGGGTTGTGTGATGATCTGGGCATAATAAAAAAGGAAGATAACAATAAAACAAAAAGAAATAAGGACATTAAAATAATAAAAAACCATGAACGATCATAGGACAAAACACATACATTGAGTAACTCATAAATGGCTACTTTCAAGTGACAGGAAACAATATTGAGCCCAAAAACCTCATGTTCTCATTGGGTCTTTTGTGAGAGCCCTCAAACATAATAATAAGGGAAGAACACTTTTGGGAGCCCAAGTGAGTTTGGGTCCCTTTTTAAATTTAGCTAAATCAGTAGAATGCATGTCATGCTATATTTGATTTAGCTTTGGTCTCCACACCCAATGTGTTCTATGATGAATAGTGTAAGTGTGGCTATATCCTAACATGCTGCATGAAAAACATCTAACATTATGAAAGGGGTTAACTAATTTATGATAGTTATGATTCTTATGCTAAAGTTATGAGATGCATGACATGGTCTATGCTTACAAACATGTTATTTTTAAAGGCTTTACTTTTTTTTAAAGCATTTTATTAGCACTTTCAAGAGTAGTTTTTTAAATTTTTAAAGAGTGCTTACTTAGATCTAAAATGTTATCACATTCTTCTAACTCTTTAAATGATTTTACTAAATCAAGATGCAATGCTTTCAAAGATTCATGTGTTTCAGATAAGTAAAAATATTTCTTATTCAATTCATCAAACTCATCCAACAAAGCAATATGATCCTTATCAACATCAAAGTAAACTTTTCTAAGCATTTCATTTTTGTCAATAGTCAATAGACTTATTCAATTGTATGAAATTTAACGTACCTCATCTTGATCAGAGAAATCAAGATAATTATTTGCCATTAAGAATAGATTTTTTACTTCCTCTTCTACTTCTGTTCTAGATGAATATGAAGTAGAGTTTGCTAAAAAAGCATTCTGAGATTTTTGCTTGTCCTTATAAAACCTAGCTTTTTCTTCAATATTCGCCTTGCTTTGGTAGCATTTAAGAGTTGGGCAATCATCTTTAACGTGCCATGGTTTCTTGCATTCATAATAGTCAATATCATCTGAGCTATACAATTTCTTTAACTCATACCTTTGCTCCACTACTAATGAAGCTTTTACTTATTTCATAGAAAGCTTTTGAACTATCGATTCATCAGTGTAATTTCTTCATCTCCTTCATCAAAGAATCTGTCTAAATCTTTAGCCTTAAAGGCTATAATTTTCTCCTTCTTTCTTTCTTCTGCATCAAGCTATCTTTGATACACTCCTTACTAGTATGCAATGAGGGATCCAAGTAAATTATTAATAGAATAAATATTCAAGTCCTTGGATTCAATAATAGTAGTAATTTTTTCATCATAGGAAGAAGGTAAACAATGAAGAATCTTCTTTACTTTTAGAAATTTGATAATTCTTTACCTAAAGCATACACGGACGTGATGATTTGTGTAAACCTAGTATACATTTTAGATATGGATTTATAGTGGTTTTATCAACCTGACCTATGTCCACTCCTTAGAGACTCCCTCTCTAAGTTTTGCACTAAACAAAAGTAACTCTAGCTTTACTTCCACAGCAAGATGGAGAAACCTATACAAATGTTTTTTCACCTCCCTAGTCTTGCAAAAAACTTATCTTGCAAAAAACCAAGACTCTTTTGTAGGCAAAAAACCTTAACTCTATTTTCACCTCCAGGTAATGGTTAGTGAACCACAAATCTATTTTAACCCTTGACGTGATGGTCACAGAACCATAATCTTTGCTTAAGAACTTCTTCTCCATAGCCACAAAGATTCCAGGCATATGCTTGCAGGTACTATGCAAGATTATTTCTTGGAGGAACCTTGTGAATCTCCTCACAACAAACCTTGTGAATCTCCTCACAATATCTCTCCCACAAAATCTTCTTGTCCTCTCTCACCAAGCCCTCCTTCTTCTCTTCCTCAGGCTCCATCTCAAGAAGACTAAGCAGCCAAAGATTCCTAACAAGAGTATTAGAGATCCTTAAATAGAGGGCTTTAAAAAAACCTAATTTTTAAGTCATCTATCTTCTTTTATATAGTACAATAGATGTATCATATGATATAATCAATTCAATTAAGAATCATCAAACAAGATTGTTCAGATGAACTGTTCAAATTTTGGAATACATCATACAGTACGATCCAAAATTGTAAGGTATGATATGCATGAAATCCTTATGTTCGTTTAGGATAATCCTTGGGATGTCCGACCTCATACATGGGTTATCATCTAATGTTGTGGAGATCATATAATACGATCAATACAAAAATCATGGATTTCATTTTATATGCTAGTTTGGATTACCAATTTTGTACACATTTAATCAGATAGTTTGAACCAGTTCATACAGCACAATTAATCACAATAATTGTCCAAGATTTTATTGCATCATATCATGGTATTAATTAAGAAAGATATTAATTATGGGGTATAGCACGATCCATATTGTAATATAAGATCAATATATAATTAGTATCTTTCTTCACATTGGCAGCTAGGGTTTGGTAGAGCACAACAGATTATCTAGTATGAGATTATAGAGTATAATACGATATATATATCATATAGTATGAAGAAAAATCATGCATTATAAATTACTCAAAAAAAATATACTCTTTCAAAAAATATTTTTGTATCCCCTTATATGTGCAAGGTTGCTTAGAGAAGATATCCACCCAAATACAAGATGTGACTCAATAATGGAAAAAATACATAATAAATTAAAAATAATAGACCTAATCTTAAGCTGATAAAAAAATCAAGTGAATTGTGGATGTAATTCCTGAAATGTTAAAACACACACAACAAAATACATTATCATAGAAATAATAGAAAGCAGTATCCAACACATTAATGTTTGTTAACATCAAAATAGAAATAGAGTGCATAGATCAAATCTGCAACACTTATCTCTTGACCAGAAGTAAAATCACCTCAATGGACTCTTTAGACCAGGAAAATCTCCCTCCTCTTTCCACTTTGATCCAGCTGATATGGCATTCCTCTTTTGCATCCTTACCTTGGTGGTTATGTTGAACACTCCTTTTTCTTCCAAGCCGAATAGAGATGTTGATCCCTCTTTTTGCCTCTTAGCTTGGTCCTGATTTCATTCTCCTTTCAAATCTTAGCCTGATGGAGATATTGATCCCTAACCTCCTTTGTTTTTTTTTTAAGATTTGCTAATTGCATTAAACAAGAAAATAAAAGATAGAACTTATAAAGAAAATAGAAACCTATCACATTCCTTCTTAATCAAGTCAACAAAACTTGATGGAAGTTCAGTACCTAAGAAAACATTCTAATAAAAATCAACTACTAGGGCATAATGAGAACAAAAGTCAGCCATGTTATTACAATCTCTAGAAACAAAATGAAATATAACATTATTAAACACTTCTAAGAAAGAAAGATCCAATCTTTGGACATGGTTATTCCTGTTAGATGTCTTCTTTAAAAAAATTATGAAGCATCTTGATGATATTCACATTATTCTGTTCTTTAATTATGCCTTTATTATCTGTCATCCACTCATGAATAGAATTTTTTAAATTTAAGATAGTAATCAATTGGAAAAAAGATATGTCACAATGAATAATATATTTACCGTAAGAACAAAGCATTCTTCCTTTATAATCTCTCAAGATACCTACAATTCCAGCAATATTGGATTTCAAAAGAGAAGCATTTAAATTCAATTAATCTATTCTTTAGTTTCTAATAATATTTCACACTAAAGACTCTCCTCTAAGTGCTCCAAAAAAACATAACTAGAGGAACCAAGGTGTACTCTATCCAGAGCAACTGTATGACCCCTTCACACCCCTTAACTCCCTTATGAGACTCTCCCTCTCTCAACCACACCTCCTCCTCTCTCTCATTTATGTGGTGGACTTGCTCCAAGCTCTCTCATAGATGAAAGACATCTCTAGAACTTTAGAAACTCTTACCCTCATGTTATATAAAATATTTTATAAAGTGGGCTCTAAAAAAACTCTAATTTTCAATTTGAAACCTTTTAATTAAATTGTACGATACATATATCATACGTTAGAATTAGTTGAATTGAATAATTGATCATCCAAGATGAACCAAGTTTTTTCAAGAAGAACTCTCTTTTCATTAACTAGAATGATTGATGATTGTACACTATGATAATTAATAAAGATTAAAAACTTATTCGAAACTTTAATCCTCAATATTAATTAGTTAATTAAGATTAATTATCAATGGTATGCACACAATTGTATCGTAAAATTAGTTCAAATTTTAAAATTAAAATTTGCTTAAATTAAGTAATGAATATTTGATGATGAGGTTTCTTAAAATAGTTGATCATCCTATGTGATATGGTGGTTGTACTCTACATTAACTATTAATTAATTTCAATTTATTTAATTTAACATTTGAATTAATTTTTATTTAAGTTGATCATACAATATAATTGGAAGAAAAAATTTAAATATTCACTTTTACTACCTCTTGTTTGTGTATGTACGATTGTTAAGCCAATATAAATCTAATACATAAATTGTCTCAAGGAAAATGAAAAATACAAACTCTATAAAATATATACTAACGTATGCCTTGATGCACACTATTTTGAGTCTTACTTCTTGAGTCTTGCTTAGTGTATGTTGTTCCTGAAAAGGTTAGGGACGCACAAGAAAATATGTAATGTGTAAAGTAGTAATAAGAAGATAAACATCCAATAATATTTGTAATCATCAAAACACATGGTCTGTCTCCAACATTGCAAAATGCTGCTCACTACATACCCCAAAAATGAATTGCTATTACACTATAACTTCTATATGTAAAACTTATCATATAATTGATGTTGTCTTAGAGACTCCAAAACTATCTTCAAATCCCTATCATGATCTTTCTCAAAAATAAAAATAAACTACAACGTCTTTTATAAATGCAATCATAAAATGATATTGATAGTCTTTAAACACGCTATTCATAAAACATATAAATACTACTATTGTATTAGTAAACCTTAAGGCGTGTCTAAGAACTTATAATATTTTTTCAAAGTATTGAAATTACTGTTCATAAAATCATCCTCCCTCACCTTCACCTCAAAATAGCAAGATCATAAATCAATCTTTGAAAATAAGGAAGATTCAACAAATTTACAGGTCATCAATCCATGGAAAATGATATTTATTCTTGATAGTAACCATATTAAGATCTCTGTAATCAATACACATACACATGATATCATCCATCTTCTTCACAAATAAAAAAGGTTCTCCCCACAAAGATATAATAGAATAGATGAAACCTCTACCCACTAAAAGTTCATGATGCTTATTAAACCTCTAAGAACTAGCCCAAGTCTAACTAAGAGGGAGAGGGGAATTGGTAATTTTAAAAACATCTTTAAGAAAAAGAAAATTCCCCTTTTAAAAACTTTTAAAAAATCTAAAAATATTAATTTTATCCCTTGATATGGAAGCATAATAATTTCACAATAACAAAATAAACCAGAGTTGTCAACCACACAATAAATCACATAAAAGTGCAGAAATTAAAATGTGGAAAAGTAAAAGAACAAACACACCATATTTTATAGTGGTTTGATGAAATCTAACCTATGTTCACTCCCCAGAACCTTCTATTCTTGATATTAAACTAGAAGTCATATCTCTCATTTTACTCTTTCAGCAAGACGGAGAAGCCCTTACAAAATCACTTTCACCTTTCCCGTGTGGCGGAGAACCAAAAGCTTTTACACCCTCCCGATGATGGTATTTAACCTTTAATCTTTTACAACCTCTAGTTGACTGTAGATAACCATGAATCTTTCTTTTCTCTCCTGGAGATGGCAGAGAACCACTGACCTAGTGCTGCAGAAAGTCTTCCTTGAGTCTCTCAAGGCAGAAGCTTAAAGAACACGATGAAGAACCTTGCTTAAAGTAATCTTGTGATGCTCTCACAACTCCCCCTCACATGAACTCTCCCTCTCTTCTCTTCCAAAGCTCTCCTCACCTCTCTCTTTAAGCTCCATCTCAAGACTATTAGTAGTAAAAGATCTTTTTTTTTAAACAAAAGAATTAGAGAAGAATAAATAGTGGGCTTCAAGATGCCCTAATTTTTAAGAGAGACATCTTCTATTCGTACTATATGATACAAACATTATACAATGTGATCATTACAAAACTAAAATCATCTAGTACTATATGAATAGTCATTCATAAAAATTATTCAAACCACATAACATTTTATGCTATATGATTATAAGATCATTTGGTATGATCTCTACAAATTCCTTTTGTTTATTTGAGATGACTTCTGGGATGGCCATATTCATACCCTTTCAATCATCCGGCACTGTGGACATAGTACAATATGATCAATATGAACTAGGATAACAAAATTAATACTCTGTCAATTGTATTATATGAACATTATCATACAGGATGATTGGTTGATCTTAGTTCTCATTTTTAGGTTCAAAATAATCAAGATATTAATGTGGTCATATAATTTTTTGTGGTTGTACTATATAATCAATAAAAGTAGTATCTTATTTAACTCTCTAGTTGTTAGGGTTTTCCAGAACAAACTAAATCATACAATATGATTCAAAATCGTACATTATGAAAAATATAAAAAAAATCTAACATTATAGTATTCTCTTTCCCCATATGTGTGTGTATAGTTACTCATCAATAGCATCCACCAGATTATATGATTTGACTCAAGAAACCTAGAAAATACATAAATGACTAAAATTATAGACTGTAACCCTAGTATACCCAATTTTGAGCTGATCAAAGTTGTAAGTGAATGATGAAAAATTCCTTGAAATGTTAGTAAGCAAATACAGATACCAATATTAAATAATATGTCAGGAAAAACAAAAAATTCAAAAAATAATGTTTATTATCATCAAAATCACAAGTTAAAATTATGGGTTGCAATAATAACTTCATTTTTTATGATGACAAATATTTTTAGTGGAATGAATATATATATAACAAATTAAAAAATTGATGATAACAAAACACTTACCCTAAACAAAAGCAACCAAACACTCCTCCTTTTCACATCACAAAAAGAGGAAATAAGGAGCACACTAAGAAAAAAGAAAAAAAATAAAAGAGATTATAACAAACAAATATAAAAAAGAATTAAAAAAATATAAACATAAACAACAGAGCTATTCCACTTTTGAAAAATGCAACACAATAGCAACCTATAGCAGTTTCAGAACGTACTAATCTTACCCTAGAATAAAAAGGTTAAGTAAGAAACTATAGAGTCTTTATTACAACCAAAGGATTATGACTCAAGATTTTGCAAACCTAGCTCAAGATCTTTGTTGGTTAAAGTCTTTTAAATAATAATCTAATTCAACAATTAAAATTAGAAAAGAAAATTTAAATTTCACAATCTTTAGGCTTAAGATATATCCAATTTAATGCTATTGTAGGACTGGTGGATCAAGAATCATGATTTTTTTTCAACTATCAAACATATCAGAAAACACATGGGTTTTTTAAGATTTAAAGATTTACTAGAAATAAAAGCTAAATTTGAATTGAGTTCATTTCTTTGCCTCTTTAACAATTTCTTGTGCACTCGGTAAATCTTTTGAGTTTGATACACTTTGTGTATCTTACAATTTATTTGGAGAACATTGTGCATCATTTTAGTTTGGGCCCATTTTTTACCTCTTTTCATTTTTTCAAATTTATTTTTTTCATAATCTTTAATTAATTATATCAATTGTAAAATTAACTTCCAAATTCAAGGAAAGAAAAACTTATTCTCTTATAGAAGGAGAAATAATTTACAAAGAAAACTTGTTCCTTTAATAGGAATGAATAACCTGATTAAGAAAATAATAATATGTATTTAACAAATTGCAAAAGACATTTCCATGATATATATAAAATTTTGAAGGATGGTGATATTTTCTTTTTAAAATCCAAATTTCAATTTGACTTAGATTTTAACATAAAATGAAATTTTCCCACAAAGAAAAAAAAGGGAAAAACATACTCATGAATTTTTATCCTTTTTATTTTAGATAAGTCAAAAACTTTTTACTTAATGTTTTTAAGTACGAATAGAGGTAGTTTTTATTACATAAAGAAAGAGTCACATCATGTTGTACAAGATTATTTATTCAGTACAATCTTATTCATATAATATGGGTTTATTCATGCAGTATGATCTTATTCAGATATTACAAGTTCATTCATACAATATGAGCATATTCATACAGTACAAACAAAAAAAAAGTCATTATTATGTCTGCTCATGAAAAAATACAATAACAAATTAAAACATTCAAAAAATATACAAAAAAGAAACATTTGAAAGAAAGAAAAAAAAAACACAAAAAATACAAACATAAAAGAATGACACACAAACTCTAATACATAGGTGGATCCTAATCAGGTGCTTATTGTGGAGGTGAAAACTTATAAAAGAACTGGTGAATGGAGGTGTACTACTACAATATTGTGTCAAATTGATCCCTCAACCAATTCATTTCATTTTCTTCTTGGACATGTTGTTGATCTAGGTGTGTCTTGAGTAATCATCAATAATCACATACCTAAACAATTTCCCTCCTAGACTTGTAGTACTAAAGGGTACAAAGAGAACCATGTGAAGAACTTCTAAAGGTTTTCTAGTGTTATAGTCATTGATTGAGTGGAAGGAGGATTTGACTTTCTTTATTGATTGCCAAGGATTACACGGGTGATCCTTAGTGAATTCTAGTTTGGGTATGCCTCTCACTAAATTTTTTTTGGGTAATTTTTTCTAAGATTTTTCATGCTTGCATGACAAACTCTTTTGTGCCACAACTAGGATTCATCACCAACATTTTTTTGACAAAGAGAGTTAGCAGGTTCAACATAGTATAAATGAAGCATATAAACATTATTGATTCTTTTTTCTTGTAGTATAATATTTCCATTTAAGCTTATAATGTAGTTGGTAGATAAAAATTTTATGCTATAGCCTTTATCACAAAGCTAGATTTTACTAAGCAGATTATATTTTAAGCCATCTACCAGTAAAACATTTTGAATGAGGAAATTATTTGAGTTTCCAATTATATCTAATCCCACCACTCTCCTAGTGGTGTTATCTCCAAGTGTCACCATGCCTCCTACACTAGCCTATAGTGAAATTAATTTATTTGCATCTCTAATCATCTTCCTTGAACATCCATTGTCTAGGTACCACATGCCCTCATGAGGCCATTTTTGAGAGCATCTCTTTAAAATCATCAAAAGATAGATTTAGAAACCCAAACAAGTTTGGGTTCCACCATATAAATTAAAGAAAGATTTATGCATGATATGCTGTGGTATATGCAATTTTGGTCTTCACACCAAATATGTTCTATGATAGATAGTGCAAGTGTGAGAGATATTCCCTAGCATGCCACAAGAAAATATCTAATATCAGAAAAAGGATTTAATAATATATGTGGGTTATGGTGCCTCTTCCTAAGTTTCAATGATCTATGTTGTGGTGATGGATTATGTAACTATGCAAGTGTAAGTGATGTTTTATCTTCTTTGAAAGTAATTCGTTAGACTTATAAAAAATTATTTTCACTTTTAAGAATTGAATTTTTAATTTTCAATGCATGCCCCACATGATCAGCTTTATCTAAACATGCTTTTAATGTGTTAAATAAACTTTCTTCATCAACATGAGATACTTTCAAGGACTCATGTTCAGTAATTATATCAAGATGCTTCTTATTTAAAATATTGAATTCATCTAATAAAGCCATATGATTATTATCCAAAGTAGAATGATCTTCCTAAGGCATTAATGCTCTTTTTGCAAAATTGAGAAATCAAAATTGAGGCATTTTCTTCATCTTCTTATATGCATTATATTTTTTTAGAAGGTAAGGAAATTCAATCATTAGGAAATTCCATTCAAAGAAATATCATCTCTAAAGTTAAAAGACTGAAAATAGTAATTAGAACGAACCTCAACAACAAAATTAAATTAAGGAAGAGAGAGAAGCTCCACAAATTAAGGAAGGTTTTGGAAGAAGATCTTGAAGATTTTGGGTGGCTTTTTTGGAGATGGAAGATGGTGGCCGGTCATCCAAGGATGACCGGAACACCAAAAAATTGCTATCTACCGCGAGTCCATTCATGTTGGATTCAAAAGGTAAAGGTAAGGAAATAATTTCGTTTTTAAATGATAAGCCTAATCCTTTGAAGGCTATCATTTATGGTGCAAATGATAAGGAAGCTTCTTCTTCAAGAGGAAGTTTTGCTGAAATTGTGAAGAAGGATATGGTTAATCCAAGTAATTCTCCTAAATTGGATAACCCAATTGTGTGGACTAAAAAACCTCACATTAAATTAAAATTAAGTGAAATTCATAATGATATGGGAGATGGGAATGTTGTCATTCTTGACAAGGAAAAGGAATTATCTAATGTTAAAATCTTGAATAATTCCTTAGTTGTTAAAATTCTTAGAAAAAATTATCCTTTTTCTAAGTGTTCATTTGAATTAAGAAAGCAATGGTCAAAATTTGGAGGATTTCATATTACATTGCTTGGTCTAGATTGGCTTCTTTGTTCATTTCAATCTCAAGAAGCCAAGGAGGAAGTTCTTAATGGAGGTCCTTGGTTTGTAGGGGGTTTTGTGGTAGGCTTAGACAATTGGTCACCTACCTTCTCTCCTTATTCTTTGAATGGAATTTCTTCTCCAATTTGGGTTCGGCTTTCTCATTTACCACTTCACTGTTGGGATGAATCCAATATCACTAGAATTATTTCTAGAATCAGAACTCCTATTTTATTGGATGGAAATATGTTTAGATGGGGAAGGAGGGAATTTGCTAGAGCTTGCATTAGAGTTAATTTGAATTCTAAGCTTCCCTCTGGAATTTGGGTGGAAGGGATTTATGGCAAATTCTTTCAGAAATTTGAGTATGAAAATTTATCAGCTTTTTGCTTCAAGTGTGGGATTATCGGCCACATTGATTCAGTTTGTCCTAATTCAACCCAAAATCAAAATCCTCTGGTTAAAGAGGTTCCTTTCAGTTCTTTGCAATCTGAGAATTTGGGTCCTTGGATGCATGTGAAATTCAAGAAAAAAAGGTTGAACCATGAAAAAAAACATTTTAAAGTTTTCTCAATTATAGCTGATTCCAAGGAAGATTTTATTAAAATCCAAAATGGTGCATTACAAGATGTTGAAGGAGACGGAAATTATTTAGCTGATGTTGCTGAAATGCAGTTGGCAGATATGAAGGTTGCTGAAAATAAGGAAAAAGATTATCCCAAAGATCCTACTATTGCAGAATCGGTTGAAACAATTCAGGAAATTCAAAATTTAAATTCAGCAATAACGGATCCTGTGTATGAGGAAGGCAGTTTGCTGAACAACAATTTGAATTCAGAATCTGAATTCAAATTACCTCAAACAGATGAAGCTATTACAGAAATTCAGGAGGGAATTCAGAACTTAAAAACAGCAATTAGTTTCACTAATCCGGTGGAAGTAGAAGACAAATTGCAGTTTCTCAACAAAAATTTGAATTCAAAACCTGAATTCAAATTACCTAAAATTAAGGTATCCAATAATGAAGGAATTATAGATGCCGATTCCTATCAAATTGCTGAAATTCAGGATGCAGAATTTCAGGATGTGAGTACAACTTCTATAACAAAATTGGCGGCTGGAGCTAATTTTAATGCTGATGGAAAAACTGATTTGATCCTGAATTCAAAATCAATCTTTGCTTACCAAGAGATACATCTCCTCCTTTGGATATCTCTTTAAATTTTAAAAAAGCTGCTCTTAAAAAAGACAATAATCTTTTTATAAAGAGTAAGTCTCCAGGTTCTAAACACTCATTATTCAAAGAAATTCAATCATTAGGACCGATGAAAGATCGCCCTAGAAGAAGGATGACTGAAATCAAAGTGAAGAACGGCATGAGAGGTTCTTCTTCTATTTTACCTCAATAAAATGCTAGAAGGTATTATCATTGATATCATCATTGAAGGAAGATACTTGAAGATGGAGCTTTTTATCAAAATTATTGGATTAATGTTATCCTTTAATACCGACTTTGAATATTGGTTTAAGCTTATGGAATATCTCTCAAATATATTCCTAAGTGATTATTGGTATTTTTTGTTAAACTGTACTTACTTTTTTTTCTTTGTTTTTTTTTTTTTTTTTCTAATTTGTTATTTAAACCTTTTTTAAGTGATTATGGAATCTTTACTAAGTCATATTCTTTAACTGGATGGGAACTCTGGGATACTAACCAACCTTCGGGTTGTTTATTATTTTGGTATCCCTTGCATCTCAACAGTTTCAAAATACGAATTAGTGGATTTCATATCATTTATGAAAAGTTTGAACTAACAAATTTTTCAATAAGATTCCTTTTTCTTGATGGAAAAGGTATCATTAGTTTTCTTTTCCTAGTTTGTAATAGGTGTCTTTTCTATTATAATTAATGCAATACTGCATTTCTTCAAAAAAAAAACACAATTAAATTAATCAAGAGAGATACAAAGTCTTAAACAATGAAGAATAGCATAGGTAGTAGCAAAATTGACATCACAATTAAATAAAGGATCATGAAAACCCAAAATAAAATTACCATTAGAGTCTCTGATGACACCACCACAGCCTACAATAGAATTCATGCTAACACCATCAACATTCAACTTAAGAAATTTAAAAGGAGGATTTATCCGAAAAATACAACTAGCAACTTTATGAAGAATATCCACCTCCAACTTAATGCCTAAATCAACCACAGTAGAGAAATAATTTTTGAAATTTTGATAGAAAGTAACTTAGCAGAATAAATAGCCACAACCTTATCTTTAACATTTTGAATAATTCTATGGTGGTTCATAACCACTCCATTGAAATGAGAATTATTCCTATCCAACCATAAATACTAAAGGATAAGGGATGGAATGAAATTTCTTATATGACCTTTGGATTTACCAAAACAACAGTTAAGAAAAGAATTAATAGAATTAGTAGAATTAAAATAATTTAACTAGAAAATGTCATCAAAATAAGTCCAAGCTTTGATAGCTAAAGGACCAAAAACAAAAACATCGTGCATATTATTCATATAATAACAACATTGGCATTTAGGCGGAAGGATAAAGCCTCTTTTAATCAAATAATCATCCGTAGAAATAAACTTATGTAAAATTTTCCAGGCAAAAATAGAAACTGTAGAAGGAATACTTTTATACCATATCATATGGAAAATCTTGGAAGCTTCTTTCTTGGATCTAAAGGAATGTCAAGCATCCTTTAATCTAAAACTACCATCTTTAGTCAAAGCACATAATTGAACATTATTAGAATTAATGTTCAAAGGGATCTTCAAAATTTGCTGAATAATAAAATCAGGAAGAACACTAAAAAGTTTCTCAAAATCCCAACCATTATCAATAACAAAATAATTAACCTTCACATTAGCATTGGAGGAAGTATTAGTAATAGAATTAATTGATTGACCCCCCAACCAATGATCTTGCCAAAGATAGTATTACCACTATAAAGGCCCTAAAATATAAAAGGCTCAACAACCCATTTAACTTTGCAAAGATGCTGCCAAACTTTAGAGTTACCTTTACTAAAATAACACATGGTGGGATGCTTCCCCCCATAATATTTGGCAACCATAAAATTAGCCCAAAGGCTCGAATTAGCATGAAAATTGTACCATAACTTAAAAGAGGAAGCGTAGGCCAAATCATTCATAGAAATACACCAAAAAGCCCCTTCATCCAAAGTACCACACCATCTACCTCACGAGGACCATTAAATTTTAGAATTGCTACTACCCCTTTCCAAAAAAATTTATTGAAAATTCTCTCAATCCTGTCACATAATACCTGAGTAGGAAGCAAAGTTTGAAAACTATAAATAGGTATAGAACAAAGAACACTCTTGATAAGAATTAACTGACCTCCAAAGCCTAAAAAATTAGAATCCCAAGACAAAAGTCTTTTATGCACAACCATAATTAAATTATCAAAAAGAAAAGATTTCTTTCTACATTATAAAGAGGCACCCGTGGTACTTTAAAGGCAAATGTCCATGATTGAAACCACTTAAATTCATAATAGCCACAATACGATCATAAGGGACTTTCTTAGTAGAAATAAAGCAACACTCATGTTTATTAAGAGTGATACCACTCACCATTTGAAATTTGTGAAAGAACCTCAAAAGTCTATGAATCTTATTCATCAAAGCATTCATAAAAAAGATAAAATCATTAGCAAAACAAAAGTGAGATAAATGAAAACCACCTAACATTCTAAAATATAAGCTAGGATACTTCTCAAAAAGATTGGCAAGACCTCTAAAAAGGTACTTAGCTGAAATAATGAAGAGGGTATGAGAAATAGGATCACCCTATCTCAGCTCATGAGAAGCCTTAAAAAAATAATTGCTTTTACCATTAACAATGATAGAAAAATAAGGGCTTTCAATGCAATTTTTAATGAGGTTGATAAAATTTAAATCAAAACCAAACATTCATAATGTTGAAAAGGAAATTCAATCAATATTATCATAAGCCTTGGCAATCATTTAACGATGTTTCTGCCTAAACTTATTTCCCCCTTCCAAATGGGCTTTCTTAAGGGTCGTGCTATTGCTAATAATATTCTTTTGGCTCAAGAATTTTATCAAGATTTGGATGTCAAGGTTAGAGGTGGTAATATGATTCTAAAACTTGATATTGCCATGATAAAGGGGTATGCCAATTATCCTTCACCAAGTCCATAAAAGTATCATGAAGTAAGGACTTGTTTTGAATTCTAAATTGTGAATGAAAATCCCTAGCTCTAATCATAATTTTAATAAGAAGAGGATAATGATTAGAGAGGGTCCTACTAAGATGCTCAACATTAGTTGACTCAAAAAATTAAGCCAATAATCATTAAATAAAACCCAATCTAACCTTTAACATAAATGCCCACAATGCAAAGTGAAATTATTACCAGAGAAACCAATATCAATTAAGTTAAAATTTATAATCATACTATTAAAATCTTTCATAGAATGATAGATAGGGAGAGAGCCCCCTATGCCCTTTGACGGGTTAGCTATAGTATTAAAATCTCCTCCAACAAGCTAGAGAAGGTTGCAAATACTAAGAAAGTGAGTAATTTGTTCCCATAAAATCTTTTTGTTATAATGAGAAGAAGTGGCATAAACAATAGAAGCGCAACATTAAAAATTAGAACTTTAAATATTACAATGCATAACTTGAGTAAAATTACCAATGATATCTACCCGAACAAAATCTTCCCAAAAAAATGCAAATTTTATTGGCCACATTTGAAATAACATATTTAAAACCCAAAATTTTAGCAGTACCAAGTAACCTATCAGAGGAGATAAGAGGCTCAAGCAAAACAATAATTGATTCAATATAAATACAGCATAAGTTGTTAACTCTAAACTTAGAAAAAGGGAACCAAATTCCCCAAACATTCCAAATAATAGAATCGAACATAAAAAAAGCTAATGAGAAGTATACGAATGGATGTTTCTAGGTTATTGTAAAATGAAATTCCTTTGCTTCCTACCTCTCCTACCATGACCCTTGGTATAACTAGTATCATTATAATCTCTAGCCAAAATTTAGCCAACATATCCATATTCTTCGTGTCAGTAAATGCATCATTATGGTAATGATCATTCAAAGGAAGCTTACTTTCATTAATCATACCTGACTGCCCCCTAGAAAGAAGTAATTCTCCTTCTTCATAAAAAACACTGTCTTCCACATTAGTTTTATTATTCACTACATTACCACCTTTCTCCTTCACCACATCGGTTTGGATAATGTCCTGAAAAAGCACATAAGTTTGGTCAATCTCCTCATCCAAACCAATATTATTTAATGATCCAGCCTCCATGAGAGGCTTAACATAAAGGGTAACATTATTTATATTATTATTAATGCTTTGACCATTCACATTTTGACAAATAATAGGTAAAGAAGAAATAGAGTTAAAGTTAACTTCCTGCACTTGATTTAAATCATCAACAATAGTAGGATTCGGCTTAACCTGAGTAGAATACATAATTAAGGATTCAATAATAGGTTCTTGCACTTGAGGAACAATACACACATTACCATCAGGAGGAGTAAAAATATCCAATTCAACTGAAGGTAAATCACTTTTATGTTTTTGAAGAATCCTTTTCCTTCCAGAGGTGCTGGTGTAACTTATAACAAACATTTAAACCATGCCCATGCATCTTATAATGAGAACAGAAAATAGGTAAATATTTTAATTCAACTTTTTAAAATTAACCGTTAAGTTCTAAACCAATCTAGACCTCATTGGGATGCTTCTTTGATATATCCAATTCAATTAACACACAAGCTACAGATGGCCGTCAAATGGATGTTATAGCCTGATCAGTTTGCAACAGTCTACCAAAGATATAAGCCAAATAGAACAAGATTTGAGAATTTAAAAAATGTAATAGTAGATTTGGGAAAGAAATCCACACAGGGGCTATGGAAGATTCTTCAAGCACATCAAAATCAAGTATCCATTTAAGCAATCTCATTTGACAACCCTAAATGTAATAGGACCTTCTAGAGAAAATATAACTATAATCCAAATTGCTATTCAGTTGAATCGCAATATGCATGGAATCTAACAAACCAACTTGAAATGAACCAAAAAATTTCATATTCACAAAAAACTTATGAATGACATCCAGGTTTGGTCGCCTAAGCATGAACTTACCGACAAGGGTGAGTGCAATAGGTGCAACCAGTATAGAAACCACAAAATCATCAAGCAACAATGTTGGACAGCCTTTAAAAGAAGAGAACATATGGAAGTTTGGTGGAACTAAAAGATGGGCCAACCAAAACTTAAACGAATGGGACTTACCATTCGGAAGCATAGCAGGTGCAGGGAAAGATGATGACGACGTCATCATCTCCTGAAGACCACAAAACCCAAAGACTCAGAAATGAAACCAAACAAAACCAAGACGAAAATGAAACCAAAGAAGCAAGACGAGCATAAAAATCCATAAAAAACATGCTAGAAATGAAGAAAAAAGATATCGAGAACAAAAGCCCTAGATCGCCTCAGAAATGCCTCAGAGCAAAGAGCCCGAGAGCCGTTGAGAGAAATGAATTTGATAAACTCCCCTTATAATTAAATTTTTATATTTTTCTCTATTAATATATTTGCATTCTGATTATTTAACTTACATTAATAAAAATTATAATTAATTAAAAATTATATAAAATTAGGAAAATAATAAAACTCTATATTATAGTTTAAATGAACATTGCTTTATACATTATAGATTAGAGAAACTAAATATTAACTAACTTAAATCATTTATGTAATTGACTTAACTAGAATTTATAAGTTACTTATTAAACATTGATCTTAGAATTGAAGATAAATAATTAACGTTAAAAAATAGATATCATTAAGATTATAAAAAATAAAATTAGTAACCCAATTAAATCCTTACAGTATTATCATTAAGATTATAAAAAAAGGATAAGCAAAATTGATATTAAAAAATGTTAATTATGTACCCTCAAAAATAAAATAGAAAATAAACTTGAAAAATAATTTTAAAATGAAAAGAAAATTAGTATAAATGCATCTAATATTTAATTTACACATAGATTCTAACTGCAATCTCATACAAAAATTCTCACCAGACAAGATGGGAGCACTAATAAAAATAATGGTGATTTAATAAATATGCAATCTTACTAAATACATATAATCTTTAATCTACATTATTCTATAAAAAAATCAATAGTCAATGAATATCTTCATAATAAGTAAATTATAATTCAATAATTATAAGAATGACTAGTAAAGATAATTATTAGTGTTTTTCAAACTAGAATTATAATTTTTTTCTTTTTCACTACTTCTAAACTTTGATATATTATCATATATTTTGTTAATTATAAATTATCAATTTTTTACTTTGGTTATTTAATTAAGTAGAATAGCAATTTTTTTTATTTGCATAAGGACAAGCAAGAGTTTTAGAGGGAGAATTTAATAAGGGTAAAATATTTTATATTTTTATATGTATTTTTATAAGTTTAAATGTGTTGTTTTAGTTATTTGTGTGCCAGAAAAATTAAAAAATGATAGAAAATCTAAAGTAGATTACAACACTATCATGCTCATTAATTACACATCGCAGTGCCCTCTTCCATGCTAGGTATCACATTTGGACATAGAAGCACTGTGTTCACTATCTTCAAGCACCATGCTGCCAAATGGTTAGCTCAGTAGCACCATATATACTATATTTAAGTGTTGAGATATCATAATCTATCATGTCACCAAATCTGCCACTCGAACTCCACAACATTAGAAAGTTAACAGCATTGTGGCGAAGCAGTTGTAACTACTAAGGGACTTTATCTATCAGTGAAGTGACGTAAATGTTCAATTAGTAATTGATCCGCATTACTAAGTGCCACGGTGATGCAGAAGTTCCATTATCAAAGCGCTAATTCATTTTACATATACCACATTGCAGCTCTTTCAAGCGTCGTTGCCTTACATGATTTTTTTGTGTTTTCTTATATATAGTAATGATATTATATTTGTAATAGAGTTCATTCACTTATCTAATTTCAGAATTTTTAAGAATAATTTTTTAGATCTCTCTTAAACTCAATTCTAAGGGACTATAGAAGTGCTAGATACAATCATTAGAGTGTTTTAGTCAGTATTTATTTAAGAAACTTTGTATGTTAAGGAAGAAGGAGTATAGATGAGATACATTGATCCATCTTGGTGATATCATTCTCTTATATTCTTATTCTTCTATGATTTTAATGAAAATGAGTTTGCTTGTCTTCGCTTCCATGTCTGGCAAATTCTCTAGTTTTGGAGCATATTAAGTACTATTGATAATTTTTGTGCTATAAATTTAAATGATGTTTTCAATATTTTCCCTTTATTTATTTAATGCACATAGTAAACATATATGTATTTTAAATCTAGTATGATGTATAGCCTCAACTTAGGAATGTAAGAATTATCAAGAATATTAAAATAATATGTTTTCATACTAAGACTTAGGATGTAAAATATGCTAAGTTCTTAAAGAGATGATATACTATTAAAGGTCAACAAATATCATTTTCACCACTATAAGCTCAATAGAGATCTAGGGATGTATATGCTCTGAATCATAATAGAAATAAGAATTTAGTTCAAAAAGATATGCAATTTATATTCTTCAATCGAAAATACTTTATTTAAATATTATATCCTTTATTTTTACTATTTCTTTTTCAGTAATTGAATCTCCGTAACAAAATTTTTTATTTCAGTAGGATAATAAGATAATTTTCTTTACTTACTATATATATATATATATATATATATATATATATATATATATATATATATATATATATATATATATATATATATATATATATATATATATATATATATATATATATATAATACAATTTTCTTTACTTACTTTTTATAAACTTTCTTTGAGTAATTTTCTATATGTATATGGTGAACAAAGTAGAAATTGTATGCATTTTCTAGGTTTGTAGGTGGTACATTGTTGGAATCACATGATAGGCTTCTAGGACTATAGTTTTTAAAATTTAAAACTCAAACATTTTATATATATTTTTCAATCATTAAATGCATATTTACTTTCCTACTACAAACACTATATTCACACATGCTAGTGGCAACAACATAAGCAATGGGGACAACTTTGTTATTCCAGTTGCTATAAGGCTATTATGTTGTCAGAATTATTTTAGAAAGTTGGGCATGTAGATTCCATTAGTAAAATATATTAATTTTATTAAGTTATGGAGAAATTCAATTTAAATTATATTAGTTAGGTGCATTTGAACCCCTAGTATCATTAAATCCATAATTTTAATTTTAAACACTTAACCTTAACACCTGAGTAAATTGTACACACACACACACACATATATATATATATATATATATATATATATATATATATATATATATATATATATATATATATATATATATATATATATATATATATATATATATATATATATATTGGTTGTGCCAACAAATTTTAATTTATAAAGGTTTGAGAGATAAATATCATTATTATATTTTTTATTGTTTTTAATTTTTTTTTTGTACTAGCTTATTGTGGGAGAATACGGTGCTTAATTGTTGTATGAGGTTGCACTCACCTTGTTGTAAGAGAGTAAAAAAATTGTTATAATTTAGTAAGATTAATAGTGGAATCCTAGGAAAGTATTAGCTTTTTTTTTTTTCCAACAAAGGATTTTATTCCAAACAAAAAAAGGAGGATACAAACCAACATAGGACCAAGACAAAAAAAAAATCAAACAAGAAACAACAAAAAAGTGACAGCAAAAATAGTAACGAAAGCAAAAACTAGTCGGACTCATTAATTGGCAAGAAGCTATATGCAACCTCCTAGAAGCTAGACAACTTCCATCCATAGGAGGAGGTAACAAATAGCCACATAGCGCACCTAGAACAAGCTGATCCTCTCAAGCTAAACCAGGCCACCAATCAGAACAAGAGGAAGCACCACCAGTGGTTGCTATCAATTAATAGCCATCCATGAGGTGAACAGATAAACTCCACATCATTGCCCGACCTACTAAGAAAACAACAACCGCAACCCAACTATTGAAAGGGAGCGCCACCTACCACAAACAAAAGAAAGAAGCCGTCCCCAATAGAAGAAGGGTGGGCCAATTACAAAAAAGAAAAATCATTTTTTTTGAAGGTGACATCCACATTTACCACCCTTCTTAGAAACACCATCCCCAGCATATTGAGCAATACTTAAATAAAAATTCTCCAGGAATCAAAATATTTCTCAATATTCCCTTCCCACCATCAGAACAGAAATCATTATCTAACTAGACACCATGCAAGACCTCATAATCCCTCAATTTACCAATGAGATGATTAAATAAAGCATCATTGGAAATAACAGATAAAGGTCAATAAGAGGCTCATCAACATTTTAAGCTAAAACAAAATCAACTAAATCCCTAATTTATTCCCAAATACAATAGGGCTAGCAAAGACATAGCTTCACCTCCCCTCGAAACTAATAAATCAGAAGTATCACTAGCATCTGCCACTGCTTCAAAACTAATAGGACAAATTATAAGGTTAATTAAGTAATTATTGGCTTCAAAGATCTCATTAACCCCTTCCCTAATATCACGAGCAACCGACAAAGGCAAATCAGTGGATTCCGCTTGAACATCAACCGGTGCAACCAAAGGCAAAAAAGAAACCAATAGAACATCATAACCCAAAGGAGTAGCTTCCTCCTTAACAACCAAGCAAGCTTCAGCAATACTAGGACCCAAATCCATAACTTTCACATCAACATCAATTGGTGAAATTGAAGGCAAAACAGAATCTAACTGAACAGCATCACCCAAAGGAACAACTCCCTTCTCAACAATAAAGAAAACCTCAATAACACTATGACTCAACTTAACAGATTTAACAGTTCCATCATAATAATCAACAGTATCCACTCCTTTATTAAAAGATAAATCAAGAATCAATGAAGGTGAAGCATGATTATCTCGATTATCCAAAGTACGAACATTAATCCCACCATAGATAACATTTGCATTACCAGGTTCAGCAACATTAGTAATACCAGTAAGCGGGTCAGATGATGGTAATCACCAATTAAATGCCCAATACTATTATAGGAAGCACAAAAAGGGGAAAAACCTTCATCTCAACTTGATGAATGTATCCAAATTTCTTTAGACCTAACTACTTTATTACAATAAGATTTATTAATATCAAGTTCAACTAATACCCTAGCCACAGAAGGATGTGAACCAACATAAGTAGTGTTATCAACCTTCAAAGGCCTACCAAAAATCAATCCAAGGTCATGGAGGATGCACAGGGAGAAGAGGTGAGGGCAGAGATTCGAAAAGGAAATCAAAATAGGGATCACTTGAGACTCAACTCCAATATCAAATAGAGGAGACCATTTGGTCAATTTCAAATAGCAATTGTTTTATTTATTTATTTATTTATTTATTTATTTATTTTTTTGAAGAGAAGCCAGAGCTTACTATATTACTAATAAAAGAAAAAAAGCAACTACAAGCTAGATTCCTCCTTCAAAATGTTGAAGAATGAGGGAGGAACCTTATTCAATAAGAAATCATCCCAACTAAAGCTACTAAAAAGAGCATAGTTAGCACATATGTTTGCTAACTTATTACTTTCTCTACTAATACAATTAAAAATAACAAAACTAAAGTTAGTAAGAACTTCCATACCCTCTTCTTTGAGCTTCCCTATTTTCCAAGCTTTTTGAAAGTAAGAGATGATATTTGAATTATCTCCTTCAATAATAATGCCTTTATATTTAAACATCCAATCCTTGAACCCCTCCTTTAGAGAATGAATAGCTAGCAACTCCAATTGAGCTATATCCCAGTGTACACAAGTTCTTCCATAAGCAAAGAGGAATCTCCCTTTACAATCATGAAAAACTGCAGCAATCCCCACTTTGTAGGATGAAAGAAGAGATGCATCAACATTAACCTTTAGCCAATTAGGAGGAGGAGGATTCCAAGTATTATATAGTCTTATCGACGGATTAACATCCCAATAGCCCAAAATACGTTGGCTAAAGTTCAGTGAAATCGAAACTTGGCAAATAGCATTTGAAGCTATCAAACTAGAATTGTCTACTACACCTTCACGAATCATCTTGTTTCTACTTTTCCAGGAAAGGAAAATTGTATTGTAATACATGTTAACCATCATTATTTTCTTCACAGTATTAGTTTTAAGCTAATTGATACAATGTTCAACTTTATCAAACAGGGGAATTCTGAACCCCCATTGGTTTAGATGTTATATTACCTCTCTAAGTTTACAGCATCCACACATGATATGTTCCATGTTTTCCATTGTATTACATCCCCTAAGACAATTGGCATTCTGTATTAATCTTCTATAGCATAGAAATTAGAGCAATGGGATAGCACTTTTATTCAATCTCCATCAAAACACTTCCACCCGAGCATTCAACTTAGCCTTCCTAATCCAATTCCAGTTCTGTGAATCATCAGTTCCATGTGCACCAGCTTTGCTGACTAATCCCGAAATAGTCATTCCATAATTTTTATTTATTAGCTCCATCTGGTCCTGTTCTTCCTCCTGCATGATATTAGTTTGAATGATCAAATTAACTAGCTCCCTTCCAAAGTGTTTCATCAGCTCTGCTTCATTCCAACGGCCATCCAGAATGGATTTTTTTACAAAAATAGAGACATCTTCACATGGGATAAAAAATATAGGCCACACATCTATACATTTATCCAATATCCAATTGTCTTTAAATGCATCTACAGATTCTCCATTTGTTATATTCCATCTCGCAATCGGCTTCAGCATTTTGCAACCTTCACTCATGAATTTGTATGATGAGGAACAACTACCTCTGACGTTTCCCTTCTCCAGCTTTTCACCATTTTTTTTTTGCCATTACCTTGTGTAAGAGTGACTGCTTTTCCTGTATGAATCTCCATGCTAATCTAGCTCTTAAAGAAGGAGTTTTTATAACATTAGAATGTAATCCAGGGCCTAGTATTTAATAGGCTCACACATTTCATTCCAACTGACATAATGCATCCCCATTTAACCATTCTTCTTATTCCAAATAATGTTTATGCATATTTTATCCAGGTTACCTAGTGAGTGAGACGCATGAAAAGTAGGAAGAGCTAGCAAAACAAACTTTACTAATATCAATTTACCCACCAGCGATAAGCATTTGCTTCCCCATTGATTAAGCTTCCTCAATGCGTTATCAATGATGAACTGAAAGTCTTCACTTTTGAGTCTTCACAATGCTATCTTCAAACCAAGATATTTGAATTCTTTAACAATTTAAAAGCCCATAATTCTTGAGATGATGTTCTTCTTCTCATCCCTGCATGCTTCCTGAACATTATGATAAATTTGCTATGGTTTATTCTTTGGCCAGTCCATTCACAGAATTTGTGAAGCATATTCTTAACATCCAAAACCTCTTGCCTATTAGCCTTAGAGAACATGATTACATCATCCACGTACAACACGTGGAAAATTCTTGGCCCTTCTGAGTTAATCTTGATACAACAAGAGCTATGTTGAAAGGCATTTGAGTGTAATTGTGAGAAAAGTATAAAAGAATGGGAGACAGGGGGCATCCTTGCCGAAAACCACTTCTAGCTTGGATCCAATTTGAGCAATTGTCGTTGATGATTATAGAAAACTTTGGGTCTTCCACACACTCCATGATGAGCTTGGATGTTTTAGGAGGAAAGTTAAAATACTTCAACACTTTCCTTAGAGAAGACCAAGCCATGGAATCATAAGCTTGTTCCTTGTCTACTTTGAAAGATACTAGAACTTTAGTAGCTTTTAAGAACCTTAGTTTATGAAAAATTTCTTGTGCCACTAATACATGATTAGATAAGGATCTCCCCTTAATGAATTCTTCTTGCTCAATAAAGATAAGTTTAGGAATGACCACAATTAGTCTATTCAATATAATCCTTGCCACCACCTTGTACACAATGTTGCATAGACTTATAGGTCTATAATTGGATGGAAGAATGGGATTTGATACCTTAGGTATGAGTACTATCAATGTTTCCTTCCATTCCTTTTTAAGTTCTCCATGGCTAAAGAAATGGCATATAGCCCTCCAAAAATCATCTTTGATGATTTCCCAATAAACTTTAATTTAAGTATGTGAAATACCATCATTACCAGGTGAAGTATTACCTCCCAATTGTTTTAGAACGCCTTCTACTTCTTCCATGGACAAGTCTGCATCCAAAAATTTGTTATCCCAAGTATTCAAGCTATTGATAGGGGCCGGCCACCCTTCCAGATTGCACCTCCTTGCTTCTCATTTTTTTTGAAAGAATTGCAGGAATACATCCTCCATCTGGCCTTGTTCTTCCACCAACAACCCATTCTCATCTTTTAGCTTGATTATCTTATTACAGTTTCTTATAGCACTAGCATAGGAATGAAAACAAATTAGAGTTTCCATCACTTTCATTTAGCCACTTCACTTTGGTCCTTTGCTTCCACCAGGAATTCAATCTTGCCATGGTTATATTTAGTTCATTCACCTTTGCTTTGAGACTCCAATAATCCAGTTCTGATAGGACCCCTTGAGAAGCTTCGTTGCATTGAAGTTCCATAATCTCCTTCATGAGATCATCTTTATGCTTATTTATCTCCTATAACTTGGCCATACTCCAGAAGAACAAAGATTTCAAGGACCTTTTAATATTTTTTTTTTTTTTTTTTTGAGAATTTGAGAGTAATTACCTTGATAATTCCTGCTCTATTCCTTCCTTACCACCTCGAAAGATGTTTGATAAGATGCCCAATAATTCTCATATTTGATGTTTCTTTTGGAGTTTAATTTAAAATTCTGGAAATATAAAATGATAGGACAATGGTCTGATGCTATCCTAGCCAAATGCCTCACTACCAAATGGTATGGGGAGCTCAATGCAGCTGTGTTGATAAAACACCTATCCAACCTTTCAGGTATCCTTGCACCACCACTTTTATTGTTGCACCATGTGTATCTAGGCCCAATGAATCCAACTTAATGTAAATCATTGTTGAGCAAGCATTCTTTCATCTCCCTTGGTCCTTGAGAGAAAATGATTCTTCTTCCTCCTATTTTATCTTCTTTGCCCATTAAATAATTAAAGTCTCCACCTATTGCCATAGGTTGGTCTCTAATGGAATACTTGTCTAACATATCCCATAGATCCCTTCTCTTTTGCACTTCTCTACTTCCATACACTATGGCTACCCTCCACCTCTCCTTGTTGAATAATTTAAGTTCTCCAACAACAACTAGTGAAGAAAAATCTTCCACCAAGAACTCAGCAATATTAGAATTCCAGAGAATTAATATGCCCCCAGATAGTCCTGAAGACGGAACAAAGAAAAAGTCCCAATTGTTGCCAATCATGCCATTAATCTCATTTCTATCAATTTCAGTTAATTTGGTTTCTACCAAACCCAAAGAGAACACTCCAATATTTTTAATAAATTCCTTAAGGTATAAGGAAGCACTCCTCTTCCTTGCTCCCCTATAATTCCAAAAAGCTATGGAATACAGTAAATGAGATTTGGGGGATTAATCCCCAAAGTACCTTTCCCTTCAAGCTCCAATCTCCAACTTCTTGTTGATGAATGGATTGGACCCAATTCCCTTAGCTGCTTTGGTCTTTTCTTCTTTATAGGAAGAGAGGAGTCCACCTTCCCTCCAATTTCAGAAATCACCGTTTCACTGTGACCTGCAATATAGGTTTCTTTATCTTCATTATCTGCTTCATTCTCTAATACATTATTAACTTCATTTACAACATCCTCCTCTTCAAGAGTGACAGCAATAGTTGTTTCAAGTAATTCTCCTTCCTCCAGATCAACCAGTGCTTTCATGCTATTATTATCATACTTGAGAATATCTTGATCATTTTTGTTTCTCACTTGTAAACTGTTTGATGTGCCACCAGCTGAATTTTGTTCCACTATTTTCTGTTCTTCTATTGCCTTATCTCCATTTTATTCTTTTTCAATTGCATCAATTTGCTTTGACTGAACCCATTTGCTTCTTCTATCAACCCAAGAAACAGGTCTTCTAGGCCAATTGTTCTTAAATTTCTTCTTCCCATAACTTACCAACATCCATGGTCTGTATTCTTCATTTTCAATCAATCCTTCTCCAACCAATTTTTGATTACCTTCATCAGTATCCTTCCCTACCATGTTGTTGGAAGTATCTTTAATCGACTGTAAAGAATTTCCCCTATTCTCCATTTTGGCTTTAGCACAGTCTTTCTTACCATGGCCAATTTTTCCACATTCAAAACATAGATTAGGCAACCTCCCATATTCTATTCTCTGGAAAAATATGTCTTCATCTCCTTCTACCCACACTCCAGTTGGTAGCTTAGCATCCAAATCTATACGGACACAAACCCTTCCAAATTCTCTTCTGGACCATTGGAACATGTTGTCGTCGATCAAGTATGGATTCCCCACCATGGAAGCTATTTGACAGATGTTTATTTCATCCCAACAATGAAGTGGTAAGTTTGGCAATCTGATCCATATCGGAGCAGATAGCCATTTAAGTGAGTTAGGATCAAACCTTTGAGTCCATCTCTCAATCCCTACTATGTTTCCATTAACAAACCAGGGACCATTTGTTAGAACTACTTCCACATGTTCAAGTTCAAAGAATGAACACAAAATCCATCCCTTTCCAAGCACCGTGAGATGGAATTTCCCATATTTTCCCCACTGTTTCTTCAATTCATAGCTTATTGAAGAAAATGTGACTTCACCGCCAAATATTTTGACCACCAAAGACTTCTCAAGCTTTTTGGTGTTCTCACTAACTTTCTCGACATGATGTCTTATAGTTTTACCATCTTCAGTGATACAATTATCGAAGTCCAACTCAGCAACTTTAATGTTTTTTTTTACCACACATTCTTTTGGTTTCCTGAGTTAGGCCTTTTAGGCATTTCCTCAATCACCTCTTCGCATCTCCCCAGCTCCCCAGTTGTGCATACTCAAACCTCTTCCAGAACAGATTTTGTATTGCCTTCAACTGCATTGCTCTTCTTCATTCCAAAACCCTCAGGTTCATTTATTCCAAAGTCCTCCATCAATAGTGAACCTTCATTCTCACCACCTTCTGCAACCATTCCAGCAACTTTGGGCTTGTTATCAGTTATGGCTCTTGATTTTGATATCATATCATATGCTTTCTCACAAAATACCTTACCCGACCAACCAAATTCTCCAGATTATCCTCCAGCATTATACCTTTTCCCTTACCAGCCACTTCCAAAATTTGTTTCTTCATAATGACTAAAGGCTTGTTCATCTTAGAATTTACTTTAATTCTAGGAAAAAAACTTGATCTATCACCTCCAAATGTCGGCGGTGAAGATGACACATCCCAAGCTCCACCATTGATTGGACATCCAGATGAACGTCGATCCTCCAACGGACCGCCGACCACAGAAGGCTAGTGACCGTTCGTCGTCATTGCCCCGACGATGAAGCCACAAAATTAAAAATTCAAAAAATAGAAATTTGAATTCCCAAACTATCTCTAAGTAGTAATTGTCACTATGTAGGATCTATGGAAAAAAAACCTACTGTAATCCAGATCATTAACTAATTTAATTAAGATATGTTATCAATCAAGCAAGGTAACCAGAACATCTCTACTAAGCATAAGGTTGAAAAAGAACCTTCAAATAGAATTGAGAGAAGGCATCTTAGAGGAAAACAATTGAACATGTAAAAATTGAAAGGGAGTCGCCAGAGTAATAATCTCATCCTCTAAGATCCATAGTGAAGGCAAACCATGAAAGGAGGAAGGTTTAAGTTCAGGAAAACTAACATCAAAAGAATTGCCAGAAAGAACATTACAAAAGGAATAAGATTTGAAATTAAAATAAGCTAGGCATTTCCCAGCCATCCAATGAACCAGGCGAAGGAAACCAAAGCAGAAAAGCCTAACGAAAACTACCTAAAATGAAAATAAATAAAGGAAATGGGCAACGGAATTCCCTGAGGCCAGCCACAAGAGGTGTCAAAGCCACCAGAAGAAGCCCAACTGAGTAAAGGTAAGGGGAGGAAACAATAGCTAGAGCCCGGGTTGCGGCAAGGATTAGCTAGGCTTAATGTAGGTTGGTTTTTTGGTCGAGCCATATAAAATATTTTGCATGTTGTCTCATTTTATCTTTTCTTTTATTTTTAATTGGTTGTGTATTTTAATTATCATTATAATATACTTTATATTATATAAAAATTAAAGTTAATATTTTTTATATCATAATCTTTTAAAGTACTAATTCAATCCCCACCCTTGGATTCCATATTAACTCTCAAGTCTTCGGATATATAATTTTATTCAAATTTATATAATTTTTAAAGTACAAATTGAAGCATTAGTGACATTTTAAAAAATCCAGCAAATTGCGCCAATTGAGGTAGTTTAAACTTCAGCAATGAAAGCTTGTATAGGTTTTAGACCTAAATCAATTGTCCCAAGGCTAACTAAGAGGGAGGTGAATTGGTTATTTAGAAAAATCTTGGAAATTTTATACAAAACCAATTTTATAATTTTAAGCACAATAAAAGTTTTAATAAAATAAAAAAAAATTACCACAAAATTAAAATTGAATAAAATAAAATGCAGTAAAGTAAAAACACCAAAATTTACAGTGGTTCAGTCCAACTAGACCTACATCCACTCCCTGAAGACTCCCTCTTCAAGTATTATACTATTACTAAACTAACTCTCCTTTTTCTCCCACAGAAAGGCAGAGTAGCCTTTACAAAATAACTCTCTTCCACCAATCCCCGGTACAATAGAGTACTGTCATCCTTTCGCACCCTCCAGGTGTTCGTAGATAATTATCATCCTTTCACACTCTCCAAGTGTCAGTGAAGAACTGACATCCTTTCACACCATCTTAGTGTCAACAGAGAATCATTTCTTTCCCAAAGATCTTCTCTTGAGAAACCTCAAAAAAGCAAGGAAGAGTTTTGATAAAACTTACAAAGAGATCCAGCCATTGGGCAACCTTGTGAACCCTTCACAAATTTCACTTGCAATATCTCTCTCCACACATGAAAATACTCTCCCAAAGCACTCTCACACATGCTTTAAAAGAAAACACAAAGAAGAATTCATCCACAATCAGTTTATTAGGACTATATATTTAATAGGCATGAAAAACCATCTAGAAAACTAAAATTTTCAATTTGATCGTCCACGATTATATAGTACGATCGACAATCATACATACAAATCAGAAAAAATCAGGAGTTTGTCGGGACGAACTTGTATGTATCTATTTCATACTCTAAAATTTTTCTATATAAAGTTAACTTCGTACAGTATGAAAAAGACTTAGAAAATTTTCTTGCAAGGGTTCGATTAACTACGTTTTAGAGGAACGCTAAAGCCAAATCGTTCCTACTATCCAAAATCATATAGTTTGATTAGTTTTTAAAATTTACAAATTTGTATACTACCTCAGTATGTGTTTGTATAGTTATCCAATTATAATCACATACTCGTAGACTAAAAAAAAAGTATAAAAAGTACTAACTTAAAAAATAGTAAACCCTAATCTAATCTGACTTAAAGTCTTCAGCTGTCTTAGATATGTTTTCCCTGAAATGTTAGTACACACAAACAACAAAAGTAATATTTTTAATATATGTTAGGAGAAATATTAGTCAATATAAGAATATTTTGGAATTATTAAAAACACAAATGATATGATAACATAGTTATGAAAACTAAGTTGCAACAATCTCCCCTTTTTTATGATAGCAAAATAAATATTGTTTGAGTTAACCTTTCAAATAATTTTTCTCCTTAGCACCCCCTAAAATAATGACCAACTAAATAGCAAGGGATTTCCATGAAGATCAAAAATAGCAAGAAACTAGAAATCAAAGCAAAAACTACTCAAACAAAAACACGAACACGAATAAAATGCAAACATTCAAAAGATACACCCAAAACATACACATACATACACACACATACATTAATCATAAAAAATTATTCTTACTCCCCCTTTGGACAACAACAAAAAGGGAAGTACATCTTGAAATGAAGGGTTTCTATAGAAAAAAAAAAGAGTTGAAGAAGAAAAAGATTGTAAATCAATTGCAAATATAATATTAATTTCATAATACTAAAAAGAAAATTTTAAAGTTTTAAATCAAAGTATAACTAAGATAAGAAAAGTCAACAATGTTCTCTTTTTATGCTAGACAAATTAAATAAAAATGATTATTGGAAAAATGATGAAATAAAAATTAGCTAACTTCGAATTCAAAATAGAATATGATTGTCAATTAGATGGATTTGGATTAGAGATTGGATTATAAAGTAAAGAACACTATAAATGCTTTCAATTAACGACATTGCGCATTTCTAAAAAAATAGTTGCACACTCTGTGCATTTTTTCTATTTGGGCTAATTTTGTACCTCTTTTCACTTTGCGAATCATTGCGCATCTTTTCTATTTTTGCACACTTTGTGCATTTCCCTTTTTTTAACTTTTTGGATCTATCCAATATAAGTAATCTAAATTCAAATTTGACTAATATTAAAAATAAACATATCAAAAAGAAAATGAAAAATAATAAAACATCCTATAACAATTATAATTTAGATATATTTTTATATAGGAACATGAAATTAATCTCCTTGTCAACATTAAGTCATAATTTAATTTATACTTTAGAAAGATTAAATTTTATAAGGAAATTAATTTGTAGGGCAATATAATTATGAATCCATTCCAATGATCAACTACAATAGAATTGTCCATTAAAAAATATAAATATTTCAAGAGATACATTTCAATGTAAGTGAACAAAATCTTTCAACATTCCATTAATATCAAGAGCACATAAAAAGAAGTCTCAAAACATATCCTCTCAACATAACATCTCACATCACATCATCAAGACAACATCATCACAACACATGAAAATACTAAACTCAAGAAGAAATATCACGACAGCGAATACAAAAACTCATAAGCAATGATAGGATAGAAGTTAATCTGAAAAGCTGAGGGCTCTAGTCTAGACGTGGTGGCGGATTAAACATTAAAAAGTAACTATTAATTTTAGCTACATTCATGTTCACCAAGTTAAACTATCCTCGGATCCACCCAATATCTTCATTATAATGAGCATCCTACTGGTTAAGGTGATTCTCAATTTGATCAAAGCATTGATCAAAATGAGTTTCCAATTGATCGAAGTGCTTGACCATTTCCTGTTAGTAATTTTGGTCAGGTCTATATGTAGGTGCTGGTGTAGGAGCTCTTCCTTCTTCCTTAGAATCATCACTCTATGAACTCTAATCTCATCCAAAAAGTGCCCAAAAAGAGGCATTAGTGAAGTATATAAGTTTTATGGGAAGATCATGATGAATCAGATTGTACTTATTTTCTAAGATATAGGAAACTAGATATCCTAAAGCCACATTTTTCTTCTTCTTATGACGTGGAAGCCCAATTTCATCAAAGGATTTTTCAGTCAAAATAAGATAGGTGACTATGGATAAAAGTGGTGTCATATTTATACGATCACAAGCTTTATGGATAATTAAAGTTCTTAAAACATGATTAATGACCAAGGTATTTTGATGTAGAGTGTAGAACCTTGATAAATGATAGACTTGGGATACACCTCTAAGAGTTTGATTAATTTCAATCCAATCAAAATTGGCTCTTGAGGTCAAAGTGTGGGCTCGAATCCCTTGGGTTCTCAAACAAAGAAAGTTGCCTAAATCTTCTTTGGTAATTTTTACTCATTATTTCTGAACATGAGAAGTAATCCTAGAGTGGTTCTCATTAACTCTCATATTATCCAAGAAGTATTGGAAAGTTTTTTTTTTAGGCATAAATGAGAGTAAGAATCAAAGGTAGTTGAGTCAAAGCAAATAAGGGCATAACAGAAAAGTGATGATCACCCTAAATGAGAAGTTTAGACGGTGTGATTTTAGTAGTAGAATACTTAAAGTAGTCATCCTCATTCACCGTAGATAGGAAGTTATCATCCCCACCACTTCTAGAAGAGGAACCCTAAGAAAGACATCGGCGTTTGCTAGAACTTGTCATTTCTAAGATGAGGGCTCTAGAGGGTTTTGAAATAGATATGAAAGCGAATAAAAATGATTTCAAAAAACCTTCTCTTTAAATGAAAATTGACATATCATACTGGACAAAATTTGAATCATACTTACAATTTTAAAATCATATGGGACGAAAATATTTTCGTACGTATGAATGGAAACAGCCAAAAATGAAACAACTTTTTATAAAATGCCATTTATGAGGCATCCTATCGTACAGGCTTTGACTATATGATCGTAAAACCGAACGGGTGTTTATCCAGTATAATCAAAATATTAAAGATTATTTTAAAGAAAGTTAGGTTTGTCCCCCTAGAAACTGACAACTGGATTTTACAAATGAAATATGATTTTGTATGTATAATTAGCAATTAATAACTGACTCGAATGGTAAATCATCCCTACACGTACAGACAAAATTACAAATGTCGTATAGTATGATGACATCATTATATAGTATGAAACCTATGAAAACCTAAGTTTTACATGCTCAACTCCAAAACCTACCATGCACATACTACAAAATTCATATAGTATGAAAAAATTTCATACCGTATAAATAGAATACTAGAAAACAAGTCATGATTATAAAAAAAAAATTTCAAAACTAATCATTTTTCATTATATTACATGCTTCACAATAAAAACAAAAACAAATATAAAAAATACATAACTAAATACATAAAAACGAATAAAATAAACAAACAGAGACAAACTAAATAGACATATATTTATAACACATCAAGTTTGTAAAATTTTTAATTTAAGCATTAAGATCAATCACACCTAACTTGGTTCTTAGGGTTCTAAATGTGTGAAAGGACAGTGGTTTTATAAAAATATTTACAAGTTAATTTTTCATAGTAACGTTATTCAATTCAAGCTCTCCCTTAGCTACAAGATCTCTAATAAAGTTATGCCTTATGTTTATATGCTTGGTTCTAGAATATTGAATAGGATTCTTTGAAATACATATGACACTAGTATTATCATAAAAATTTTGAATTGTGCCAATTGAAAATCCTAAATCAATCAATTATTATTTCAACCAAAAAAAGTTTTGCCACACAACTACCTAAGATAATATATTCTGCTTCAGTTGTAGATATAGATATAAAATTCTACTTTCTACTAGACCAAGAAACTTAAGAGTTTCCCATGAATTGACAAGTTATAGATGTACTTTTTTTATCAACCCTACATCATAAAAATTTTGAATCAGAATATCTAATAATTTTAAATGAAGAATTGTTCTTAGGATATCAAATTCTTAAGTTTTGAGTTCCCAAAAGATATCTCATAATTGTTTTTTATTGTAAAATATGATTCTTTTTTTATCAGATTGAAATCTTGCACTTAAACAAATTTTGAATATTATATATGGTCTACTAGTAGTCAAGTAAAGTAATGATCCAATTATACCTCTAAATTTTTTTTTTTATTAATAGATTTTCCCTTAGGGTCTTTACTGAATTGAACTAAGGAACTCATAGGTGTAGTCACTAGTTTAGTATTATCCATTTCATATTTCTTGAGGATGTCCTTAAAATATCATGACTGACTAAGAAAAGTTAATTTCTCATTATACTTTATGCTAAAACTATAAAAATAGCTCAAATCGTGATTTAAAATCATCTCAAATTTGCTACTGATTATTTTTTAAACAATCATCACAAAGATTTTTATATGTAGAACCAAGTATAATGTCATCAACATATATTTGAATAATGAGTATACCATCTCCTATCTTCTTCAAAAAGAGAGTAGTGACCACACTTCCTTTGATAAAAGATATCTCTAATAGGAAAGTGTTTAACCTTTTATACTAAGCCCTAGGTGTCTTTTTCAATTTGTATAATATTTTTTTTAATTTAAACACATGATTAGAGAATTTAGAATTTTTAAAACATGAAGGGTTCTCAACATAAACATCCTCTTATATCACTCCATTCAAAAAGGTACTCTTAACATATATTTGATATAATTTAAAACTATTAAAATAGGCAAAGGCTAACAAAATCCTAATTACTTCAAGTCTGGCTACAAGGGCAAAAGTATCTTCAAAATTAATCCCTTTTATTTGATTAAACTCATTTGCCACTAATCTTGCCTTTTTTCTAATCATAAATCATGAATCATTCATTTTATGTTTGAATACCCACTTATTTCCAATAATATTTTGATCATTTGGCCTTTCAATCAATTCCCAAATATCATTTCTTACAAATTGATTTAACTCCTCTTACATGACCAAAATCCAATTTTCATTTGAAAGTTCTTTATTTAAATTTTTGGGTTCAATCATTGATATGAAGGCATGATGGTTCACCTCTTTGCTATGTTCATGCCTAGTTCTAACCCCGTCATTAGTTTCACTTAAAATCAATTCCTTAGGGTGATTCTTAGAAAATTTCCATCCTCTAGGCAAAAGGTTTTCTTTTTCAACATTTTCTTCTAAATTTATCTTTTCAATTCCATGGGACTTATTTTCAATATGATCCTCTTTTAACCTTTATTCTTCCAAAATATCAAATTCATCAAACATAACATGTGTGGTCTCCTAAACTATTAAAGTTCTCTTATTAAAAATTCTGTAAGATTTTTCAATACTAGAGTATCCAAGAAAAAGTTTTTTATTAGATTTTGGATCAAATTTTTTGAAAGGAGTTTTCCTATTATTATGAATGAACACCTTATATCAAAAGACATGCAAATGTAACAAATTTGGTATTCTTCCCTTATGAAGTTTATAGGGTGTCTTAATCAATTTAGATCTAATATTCACCCTATTCAGAATATAAGAAGTCGTACTAACCACTTCAGCCCAAATATATTTTAGAAGTGAATATTTTGCCAATATTACTCTAGCGGCTTCAATTAATGTTTTGTTCTTTCTTTCAACTCTATTTTACTAAGGGGTCTTAGGTGCTGAAAAATTATGATCAATTCCTTTTTCTTTAAAAGAATCTTCAATTTTTTTATTTTCAAATTTACCTCCATGATCACTTTGAATTAATAAAATCTTATATCCTAATTTTCACTAAATCCAAGTTAAAAATTTTCTAAATTCCTCAAATGATTCACTCTTATGAAATAAAAATCTAACCTAATTGAATCTAGAAA
>CM028343.1:59641949-59745917 GCA_016618105.1 Dendrobium huoshanense
TGATACTTTTATCCATTATCCAGGTGTCTTTGAAGGCATCCACCGATTCTCCATCAACCACTGTCCATCTTATAATTGGTTTCAGCATTCTACCACCATCATTCAATAATTTCCATGTAGAAGAATAGCATTTACTAACATTTCCCATATCAAGTTGATCACCATATTTAGAAGCCAATACCTTATGTAAAGTGACTCTTTATCTTGAGAGAATCTCTAAGCCAACCTAGCCCTTAATGCAGGAGTTTTTCAGACACTTGAATACAATCCATGGCCTCCCTTACATAAAGGTTTACAAAGATTCAACCAACTAACATAGTGTAAACCAACTATTTCATTAGACCTGTTCCAAATGAAGCTCCTACAAAGTTAGCCTAATTCCTCCAGCATTCATTTCAGAATAAGAGAGTGCGTAACATGAAAGGTAGGAAATGAAAACATCACTAACTTTACCAATGTCATCTTACCCGCCAATGATAAGAATTTGAACTTCCCCATATGTTGAGCATCCTCATAGCTTTGTTTATAATGAACTGATAATCATCACAAACAAGTCCCCTTAAATCAACTTTAATCCCAAGGTAATTGAATTCTTTTACTGTTTTGAATCCCATTATACGGGAGATGCTTTTCTTCTTTTTCCTACACACATATTTTCCAAATAAAATGGTAGATTTACTCATGTTTATATGTTGTCCCGTTCATCCACAAAAATCATATATGATAGACTTGACCTTCTTTATAGCCCTCCTATTAGCTTCAGAAAACATTATCACATCATATGTGTAGAGTAAATGGGACACTCCCAGGCCTACTAAATTAATCCTAATCCCACAAGAGCTATGAGTAAAGGCATTAGATAGGAGTTGAGAACAAAGGATAAAAAGAAGTGGAGACAAAAGACAACCTTGATGAAATCCACTCTTAGCTTGAATCCAGTTTGAACAATTGCCACTGATAATCAAAGAAAAAGTCAGATCTTCAACACATTCCATAACAAATTTAAAAAATTTTGTAGGAAAGTCAAAATACTCCAAGACTTTCCTAAGAGTAGACCAAGACATGGAATCATATGCTTGTTCCATGTCTACCTTGAAAGACATAAGGCCTTCAGCAGCTTTTGAGTACCTAAATTTGTGAAATAGTTCTTGAGCCACCAACACATGATCTAATAAAGACCTCCCCTTGATGAAAGCCGCTTGCTCCTTTGAAATCAACTTTGGTATTACCTCAATCAATCTTTTCAAAATCACCTTTGCCACAACCTTATACACAAAATTACATAGACTGATAGGTCTATAATTAGAAGGGAGAAGAGGATTTGATACTATCGGTATGAGCACAATGAGTGTTTCCTTCCATCCTTTATTCAACTCCCCATAGCATAGGAATTGATTTAATGCTTTTCAAAAATCTGATTTGATAATGTCCCAATATGCTTTGATAAACTAATAGGTAACTCCATCCTTGCCAGGAGAGATGTTTCCACCCATTTTCTTCAACACCAACTCCACCTCCTCAATTGTAAAGTCTCTTTCCAGAAAATCCATATCATCTCTGTTTAGGCAATTGAGTGTAGCTGTCCAACCATATAGTTTGCAATGTTTGATATCCGATTTTCTCTCAAAAAATTGAAAGAAAACATCTTCAATTTGATTTTTTTTCTTCCACCAAAATCCCATTTTCATCCTTTACTTTGACAATGCTATTGGAGTTTCTGGTAGCACTAGCATAAGAATGGAAAAATTTTAAATTACAAACTCCCTCTACTAACCACTTCACCTTTGCTCTTTGCTTCCACCATGAATTCAAACGAGCCATGGTTGAATTCAATCCATTTACTTTTGCTTTGAGACTCCAACACTTTATATCCAAGAGTGACCCATATATAGATTCCTTATTTTAATGCTCCATGATATCTTTCATAAGATCTTCTTTAAGTTGATTAAGATCCTTTAACTTAGCTTTCCTCCAAAAGAATAATGACTTCAATGATCTCTTAAATTTCTTATTGAGAACTTGTGAACTGTTTCCTTGATAATCTTTGCTCCATTCCTTCCTAACCATAGCAAAAGAGGCAGGATAAGATGCCCAAATGTCTTCAAACTTGATGTTCCTTTTGAAGACCGGAATAAAATCAAGAATGTTCAAAAGGATTGGATAATGGTCTGATGCTATTCTAACCAAATGTCTCACAACCAAATGATGGGGGGAGCTCAAAGCTATTGAATTGATGAAGAATCTACCCAATCTTTCAAGAATCCTTACTCCACCACTTTTATTATTGCACCATGTAAATTTCGGCCTAATGAAACCAACTTCATGAAGATCATTTTTTAGAAAACATTATTTCATCTCCTTTGGACCTTGAGAAAATAAGAATCTTCTACCCCCTCTTTTATCCTCCTTGGCCAATATATAATTAAAAAGTCCTCCTATTGCCATAGGTACTTCTATAGTAGAATGTTTATCAAGCATAGCCCAAAGATCTATTCTTTTTTGCACTTCTTTGCTTCCATAAACCAAAGCCACCCTCCAAATTCCTTTGTTAAACATTATAAGATCACCAATAACCACTTGAGCGAAAGTATCAATAACAGAGAAATTCACTAGTTTCGAATTCTGCAAAATTAAAATACCACCAGAAAGCCCACTTGAAGGAACATAAAAAAAAACTCATTCATTCCCAATCATAAGATTGACTTCACTTCTATCAATAGAAGTCAATTTGGTTCTACCAAACCCAAAAAAAACACACCATGAAGTTTAACAAATTCCCTAAGATATAGAGAAGCACTTTTCTTGTTTGCTCCTCTATAATTCCAAAATGCAATAGAAGACATTTAATTGAGATTAGGGGAATTATTCACCAATGTACCTTTCCCATCCAACTCCAATGTTCTGCTCCTGGATGAAGGGTTGATTGCACCGAAGTCCTTTAATTGTTTGGATTTCTTTTTTTTAGTTAGCTGAGAGCTAACTACCTTCCCACCACTTGCAGCAATCTCAGCTTCACGAAGAATTGAAGTATAAACTTCTGTGACTTCAATTCCTACAGCAGTAGCTATTACATTAGCAGCAGAAGCTTTGTTTACCTCCACAACAACTGCTTCATCAATATTTGATTGAATAATCTCTCCTTTTTCTACAAGATCCATAAAAACTTTAAAACATATTTCATCATTTAGAATAACAGGCTTACTGATTTCAGATATTGCTGGATGAGCATTACTGCTGTCAATAACAAAATTATCAATTTTATCACAAAACAAAATTGGCTGCACTGGTTCCAAAACATCTATTGGTTTATTAACATTGTTATCTCCATCTCTTTCGTCACTATTCCTTACAGCTACAATCGTTTTCCTCCCTTCAAACTGAGGAACAAATGTTTTGTTAACATTATTGTTAAACTTCTTCTTCCCATAATTAACACGTCCATGAGCCATAAACTTCTTTGTCTTTGATCCTTTCTACAACCTGATCCTGATCACCTCCAGCATTGCTAATTTCCACCACAGTATTAGAATTTGAGTTTTCATTCCTTAAAGACTTCATCCTGTTATCCATAATAACCTTAGCACACTCCTTTTTACATGGCCAATCTTTCCACGATCAAAACAAATGTTAGGAATCCTTTCGTACTCAATCTTCTAAAAAAATTTATCCAACTCCCTCCACCCATACACCGATCGGTAGCTTCGCATCCAAATCAACTCGAAGACACACCCTTCCAAATTCTCTTCTGACCCATTGAAACATATTATAGTTGATCAAATAAGGCTTACAAACCATGGATGCTATACGGTATATGTTTATCTCATCCCAACAATGAAGCGGTAAGTTAGGCAATCTAATCCAAATTGGAGAAGATAAGCCATTGAGCGAGTTAGGAGAAATGTTTTGTGACTATCTATCAATTCCCACAATGTTACCATTAACAAACCAGGGACCATTATTCAAAATAGCTTCCAGATGCTCGAGATCATATAACGAACAAAGAACCTATCCCATTCCAATCATAGTGAGATAAAATTTCCCATATTGATACCACCGTTTCCTCAATTCAGAGCTGATTGAAGAAAATGATGCCTCACCCCCAAATATTTTGATTACTAAGGAGTTTTCTAGATTTTAAGTATTCTCCAAAACATTATGTTCATGAAGCTTTATAGATTTTCCATCTTCAGTTAAACAGTTACCAAAATCCAAATCAACAACTTTGATATTTCCTTTTATGGTCCAAGCATTTTGTTGATTTACTAATTAGAACGAATAAGTAGATCAGCATTAACATCATCGCACTTGTTCATATCACTAGATATGCATTTCCGCACAGCCCCTAAATCAGACTGTGAATTACCAACAGTGGTCAGAAACTTAGTCATTCCATCAACATTTGACTCATTGAATTCATTGACACCCTTCAATGGAGAGCCTTCCTACCCACAGTTGACAAAATTTACTCTCACTGCATTTAAGTCATTATTTCCTTTAGTACTCAATTTCCAAATAGAGTTTGGTAAAGGAGAAGCTGCCAAATCACACCTAGCAGATGGTGCCATTCCAGATGAAACCAAGACCTCTTTATTGTCTTCTACCAAAATTTTCTTCCCCTTACCAACAACATTTTTTTTTCTTAAACAGTAAACCACCCTCATTTATGATTAAGGGCTTACCCATATTATCATTAAACTTAACTCCATGGTTAAAAGTTATTCTGTCATCTTCAAATGCAGGAGGAGACAGTGATACTCTGCGACATACACCAATTAGGGGACATATATAAGAATGTCGATCCTCAAATGGCCTGTCGGCCAAAGGGAGCCGGTGATTGTTCACTACCATTAAAGAAACAAAAATCTTATGAATTGAAAATTTGGAAACAAAAACTTTAAAATCTCAGAGTTTCTCTCTCTAACTTTCCCTCTATCTAAGTAGTCTTTCAACGTCCACTCTTTAAAGTCTCCTTCTTTAGGTATCGCACTATTACAAAAGTGATTTTCCTTTTGCTCCAACAGCAAGGCAGAGAAGCCTTTATAAAACACCTCTCTTCCACCAATCCCCGGTGCGGCAGAGTACCATCATCCTTTCACACTCTCTAAGTGTTGGCAGATAACCATCATCCTTTCACACTCTTCAAGTGTCGGCAGAGAACCATCATCCTTTCACACCCTCCAAGTATCTGTAGATAATTGTATCTTCTCCAAAGATCTTCTCTTAAGCAATCTCAAAGAAGCAAGGAAGAGTTTCAACAACATTTACAAAGAGATCCTCACCTTTGGGCAATCTTGTGAACCCTTTGTAATATCCACTTGCAAGATTTCTCTCCACACTCTTAAACACTCTCCCAAAGCATTCTCACACTTTCTCTCAAAGAAAGCACAAAGAAGGATTCATCCACAGTCACTTTGTTAGGACTATATATATGAAAGGCACAAAAAACTATCTAGAAAACTAAATTATCAATTTGACTATGCACTATCTACATTATGATCGATTATCGTATGTACAAACAGTTCAAAATTTGTTATATAATCCAGTACAAACCAATTTTGTTATTTGATTAACATGTGTACAAACTGACATCATATAGTACGATCAGTTCAAAATTGAACAGATTCATCCGGTACGATTCAGTATGAAATAATTTCATACTCTGAATAATGTATTGTATAAAATCCATATCGTATAGTATGATATGTTTTAATTAAACCATGTTTCATTTGGTACAAATATGCACACAACCATTTCATACTCTGGAAGTCGTCTATACGATCCAAGGATTGTACAGTATGAACAGTTCAAAACATTTACCTATTCGTATGGATGAAAAGATATGTAACCATTTATTACTTTGGATGTCGTCTGTATGAACCTAAGATCGTACAGCATGAACAATTCAGAAAAAATCAAGAGTTCATCAGGATGAACTTGTGTGTATCAATTTTGTACCCTGGAAGTCATCTGTATGAAGGTAACTTCATATAGTATAAACAAAACTTAGAAAGTTTTTCTGGCATGCTTCGATTAACTGCTTTCTAGAGGAACGCTCAAGCCAAATTTTCCCGTACAATCCAAAATTGTACAGTATGATTAGTTTTAAAAATTTACAAATTTTTACACTCCCCTAGTGTGTGTGCACGGTTACCCAATTACAGTCATACTCTCTTAAACTCAAAAAAAAGTATAAAAAGTACCGAGTTCAAAAATATTAAACCCTAATCTAATATGACTTGAAGTCTTCAGCGGTCTGGAGTATATTTTTCCTGAAACATTAGTACACACAAATAATAAAAGCAATGTTTCCAATATATTTTAGGAGAAATATTAGACAATACAACAATATTTTGGAGTCATAAAAAACACACATGAAATGAAAACTAAGTTGTAACATGCAATACTTAGAATCTAGTGACTATTTTGTTGTTCGTATTTCCAAATTTTATAGCAGATTAAAAAGCTATGTTGTGAAGTTTTGTGCATTTTTAAACTAGATCTGAAACTATTGCATAAATATTAAACCCCAACTAATATGAAACTATGGGAAAAGATGTTTTAACTAGGCAATGATCATAGCAGTCTTGCAATGGTTTTATAGAAGCAATTAGCTTTTTCATGGATTTGAAAACCAAGCGCTACGAAAACACTTTTTTTCTATTGTGATAGTTGTTAATTTCATTAAACAAGCAAAGGATTTAACAAAAAAAATTTCATTCTTTGAAACATGATTTCCTTTTTTTAACAATCAAGAAAAGCCTTAGCAAGAAAATGAATTTATCACTGTTAGCAAATTTCATAAACAATAATCCTAAATGAGTATCTCATATACAATATTATCTAATGAATTTTTAGAATTTATCCAACTTATGATTTATTTGGGGGTAGAAGCATAAAAGTCATAAAATTATAGTAGGTCAAGTAGATTTTTAAGAGTTAATCTGACATTATAAACTATTCTTCGGATAAGAAATGGCGGGCAACTACCACTTTTTACTATATATGAAGGTAATTTCTCATAACAAAATTTTTGAAAAGAAATAAGGAACTTGTAGCCAAATAGGACTTGCAAATATATGATAAACAAAATAAAAATTAAAATACTAAAAATAAAAAAATAAAAACTACACAAACAACTCTTAGTGTTGTGAGTCGTTATGACATACTCACCTCAATTTTTTATTTTTTTTTATGAAATGCAAATTGCATTAATGCATAAAAAAAAAAGAAAAAAAAAATACAAACCTAAGTGATAGTTAATCTATCACAGTTCTTCTTGATCAAGTTAACAATACTTGATGGAAGTTCAAAAATCCCAATAAAAATCCCCATTAAGATCAAAATGGGCACATTCATACGCACCTTATTGCTCTCTCTAGAAACAAATTGAAAAAGTACATTCTTAAAAACATCAAGAAAAGAAAAATCAAAATCCTAAGCATTCATCCTCTGGTTGTTCTTCTCCACTGATTTATGTAAAAGCTTTATCACCCATTTCTTAACAACTTCTTTAAAGTTTAAAATAGCTATAAGCTCCATAAGAGATACATCCCAATGCATAAACGTTTTTCCATACGCAAGTAGAAACCTGCCTTTGTGGTCTCTAAAAACAAATGCTATACTACCTTCATTAGTTTTCAACAAAGAGGCATCAACATTGAGTTTAATCCAATTCAACGGAGGGGGAAACCAATTTTTTGATAGCATATATTGTTAGCTAGTTTCCTAGTTATTGCTAATTGGAAGATCAAATGGATGAACAAATTTAGATAAAACTTGAGAAGCAATAGAAGCTGAGCTAGGACAATTGATACCACAAGTAAAATTATGTCTCGTCTTCCAATTCTGGTATACAGTGACAAAATAAATTCTGATAACTCCCATATTAGTGACTGCCAACTCCTCCAATTTATTCAAACAATGAAGAAAATTATTAAATTTAGCCAAATAGATACCCTATTTATTCAAAGTTTCAAAGATATCTTTAATCTTTATATAATGAATCGCAATATGGATTATATCTTCCTAAACAGGACAACCTCTGGGACACAAACAAGATTTTGAAAGCCTTCTATACTCTAACCAAACTTGAGTTGGAATAGCACTATTCATCATACTCCACTAGAAACGATATTCTTTAGGAGTTAATTTTAACTTCCTAATCCATTGTATTGGTATACATTCATAATTCTTATCACACAAAGCTTTAATTGACATAGCTATGATTGATCTCTCTGATTTACATTCAAACAATTCCACCATATCTGCACCACTTTCATGATAAATTGGAATATCTTGAATGCTATTCACTAGGCCATCTGAAAAAAAAGTTCTTTATTAGTGGATTATTCCAGTTATTGTCACCCTCTTTAATAAACAAAACTTTCTTATTTTCCCATTCACTTATGTTACACAAAGCAGACTATTTATTAATATTTATGTGAAGAATTCAATTATCATTTAAAATATCAATACTACTCCCATTTGGAAATTTCCACCTAGTAATTGGCCTCAAGTAATAAGCTCCTTCCTTAATAATATGCCAAGAAGGAGAGGAATGTCTTCTAGTTTCATTGACTATCTGGCTTATTAATAAAATTCCAAGTAATATAAGCTCTTAGAGGTCCTTGTTTATTCAATGCACCATGAATACCCAAACCTCCGTAGTTGACATCTATACACATCAAATCCCAAGAAATATAATACAATCCTCCTTGATCTTTTTGCCAAAGAAAGTTCCTACATAACTTATGCAACTCCTTAAGAATGATATTTGGAACCTAAAAATGAGTCATATAATAAGAGGAAAATGATGAATAAACTATTTTAATCAACATAATCCTCCCAGCCAATGATAATAACTGAGAACCCTAATAGTTAAGATTATCCAAAGCCTTCTTAAAAATTTAGTTATACTCATAACTTTTAAGTCTTCTAAGCGCCAAATTAATACCAAGGTAATTAAATTCCGCCACTGATCTATATCACAAAATTCTAATTAATTTTCTTCTTCTTCCATGTGATACAAATCTCCTAAAAAGGATTATAGATTTCTCATTATTTAATCTTTGACCAGTCCATCTGCAGAAGTCTTTTATCAATTGCTTTTAAAATTAACTCTGAATAATGAATGAAAAGACCTGAAGATAACGGGCATCCTTTTCTAAAGCCACATTCAGCATTTATCCATTAGCTTCTATTCCCATTAATACAAATTAAAAAATTTGGATTACTAACACATTCAATGATAAGGTTAGTAAACTTCCTTGGAAACTCCATTTCAATAAGAATTTTGTATAATGTTTCCCAACACATACTATCGTATGCTTGTTCCATATCAAATTTGAGCAACATAAACTCTGGTTTGGCCTTAGAGAATCTCATTTTATTGATTACTTCATGAGCTAATAAACAATTATCATATATTGTTCTGCCTGGCACAAAAGCACCTTAATGATCTGAAATAATTTTAGGTAGGCATACCTTCAATCTATTCAACATCATACCTTCCACTATCTTTTAAATAGTTTGGCATAAGCTTATTGGTCTAAACTTCTTCATTTCCATTTCATTAGGCACTTTAGGGATCAATATCACTATAGTTTCCTTCCAACCATTAGGCAACTTACCATTCATGAAGAAATTCTGCACTGCATTCCATAACTCAATATTGACATTATTCCAAAAATATTTGAAGAAGTACGAATTGGCCCCCATCAATTCCATAAGATTTGTTATTATTCATTTTCATAACAGTGGCATATAACTCTTATTTTATAAAAATTGCATTTATTATATCCTTCTGAACATCATCTAGCTTCAAGTAAATTCCGGCCAATTGGGAAAATAACAACGCTTACCTTTCCATTTGCTTGCAAAAAAAAAAAACTTTCAATAGTTGATTGTATAGCATCCAGATCAGTAATGTATCCACCATTTGCATCAGTAAGTTGATTAATCCTACTGCCATTCCTCCTTGCTAAAGAGTATGTATTAAAAAATCGAGATTACAATCTCCCTCCTCCACCCAATGTATCTTTGTATGTTGTTTCCACCATGTAGATAATCCTGTAAGAGTAACATTAAGCTCATTGATCTTCCTTCTAAGTTCCAACAGCTTGCTTGAATTCAAACCAAAAAGGCTCTCCTCTTCTTGTAAAGACAATATCTCCTTTTGTAAATCTTCTTTCATACATTAAGTTCTTTGAGTTTATTTTGCTCCAATAAAATAAGTTTTTAAGTGACATATTAACCTTCCTCTAAAGAATATTTGAAGCTTCACATAAATCATTTTTTCCCCATGCATTTTTCTCCACCCCCCAAGAAGCTTCATACAAGCACCAAACATTCTCAAATTTAAAAGATCTTTGAGTAGACACAACCAACTTATTTAGATTAATAAGAAGAGGGAAATGACCATAAGCAACCCTTGGCAAATGATTGATAACTAGAAATGGAATTTGACTTAAAGCTTTAGAATTAAGGCAAATTCTATCTAATCTTTCCCAAATGAAAGAATGACCATCTTTATTATTACACCATGTGTATTTTGGTCCAATAAAACCAATATCATGATAATCATTTCTAGATAAGAAATCCTTCATTTCTTGAGGCCCCAAAGAAAATAGAAACCTTTTTCCGCATTTCTTATCTTCCTTTGAAAGAATGCAATTGAATTCACCCTCTATAATACCAGTCTTGTCATTGTATTTATACTTCTTAATCATCTCCCACACTTTTCTTCTCTCATACTTATTTTTATTACCAAATACAATGGCTGGAATCCCAAAAAAATCACTAGGTGCATTCAACTACCAATTATACCTTGATCAAAAGACTCAATGATAGAAAAAGAGGATATTTTACTTCTCCACATTGCAATAATACAACCATAAGTCCCTCTGGCATCAACATGAAAGTAATCCCATTCCCTCCCAATAATTCTATTCAACTCAATTTTACCCATAGTCCTTAATTTAGTTTCCATAAGACCAATAATAAAAACTCCATTATCAATCACCACACTCCTCAAGTAATAGGAAGCCTCCGTTTTCTTGGCTCCCCTATAATTCCACAGCAATAATAAAGATATTAAGATACCAATGGGGACGAGCTCCAAGCACTATCCATTCTTACTTAACCTTTTTTACCTCTAAATCTGTCTTTAATAGGTTCAAACCTATTAACCTCCTTTTTTTATTTTTTCTGGCTAGAGGTTAAATTCTTCATCACATTATTCTTCACATTGCATTGAGGATTATCAAACTTCCCTTCTATCTTCCAATTCAAATTTGGTGGAGTTTTATCTTCTAACATTTGCTTCAAGTTGCTATCAGAAAACTCCTTAATCATAAGTACTTATGCACCCAAATTCTCTACAGAATTTACACCTGCACTTAGGGTATTAGTGGTAGTTGTCCCAGATTCTGTTATTTTTTCCAAGTATATACTGGCATCATCCAACATAACATTATTAGATACCCCATTGTTAGTACATTCATTAAAATCTCACAATATGTTCCAACAATCAAGATAGTATTACCATTTTGTGGTACTTCAATCCTCGCTGCCATAGAAACCATTGCATCATAATCATCAGGAATAGGATTAATATTTTTAGTATTTGTGATTTTGATGTCACTGGTCACAGATTCTACAACGGAAGCTTCTGTTATAAAATCAGGCTTCACATTGGTCTTACTAACATATTTTTCCACCATTGATTCACCCATATTCCTCTATCTTGAAACTTTAAAACCTTTAAAAGGTTTCTTCCTTCCATAAATCACATGAATCCAGGGTCCACATTCTTCAGATTCCTTCAAAGTAATGCTATCATATTCAATCTGACTTATTCTCGCTCCATTTACAGAATTTACTTCACATCCTTGCTTCTTGGTACTATCATTCACCATCTTTTTGCCATATAAGGGAATTATCTTGGAACTATCAGAGTTACTACATTATTTAAGCTCAAGACCAACTCTTCCACATTTATAACATAATAAGGCAATCTTCTCATATTGTATTTTTTGAAAGAATCTTCCTGAAATTCCATCCACCCTTAAGGAAGTTTCTCATCAAGCTTTGTACGAACACAAACCCTTGCAAATTCCCTTCTCTCCCATTTGAACATGTTGCCATCCAGATACATAGGAGTTCCCAACATTGAAGCTATTCTTGTAATGTTAGTATCATTCCAAACAAAATAATGGCAGAAAAGGAAATCTGATCCATATAGGTGAAAACAAATTCTTCATAGTTAAAGGAGAGAATTTAAGACTCCAATTTTTCATACTATTAATATGGCCCTCCACATTACATGGTCCTCCACTAAGAACATCATCTTTAACTTCAGAAGAGTAGAAAGAACACATAAACCAATCATTGCCTAATTGGTTAAATGGAATAAACCGAAATGCTTCCATTGTTTTCTAAGTTCAACACTTATAACAGAGAATGAAATAGATTCACCAAATACTTTAATAACCACAGAGTTGCGAAGTATATGAATATTAGAATTTTCATTCTCACGATCGAGTTTAATAGCTACTCCATCATCAGACATACAGATCTAATTTTCCACATTTGCAATCTTAACATTAGGACGCATATTCTGTAAATTAGGAAAGTTATCGGTCTTCTAAGATAAATCAGAATTGTCTTTATTCACTATAGCATTCAGAGAAGAGACAACATCAACATCGGAAAAACATACTCTTCCATGATTTGAAGAAATAGGCTTATTATCATTCTCATTATTCGAGCTAACTAATTGCGCGTACGAAGATTTATTTAGAATTCCATTAGCATCACCATTAACAGATTTGGAGAATATGTTAACGAATAATTTGGCACCAGATGAGGATGAAACTACATAGTCAATACTTTTGTAATTGTCAGCGGGAACACCTTTATTTTCTTCAATAATTTTTTTACCTTTTCTAGAGAGATTTTTTTCAACTCGAGCAGCAATCACTTTTGAACAATCCGACACATCTTTTATAATCAAAGGAGATCTAGTCGACAATATTTGTGGGGGAAGTAACGATGAAGACGGAATGATTGCTGGCAAATGTTTTTGATCATCCCCGCCATTTCCGAAGAAATAGGGAATTTCAAAAGGAAACCGGTTTTTCTCTCTATAATTGGAGCTTCTCTCTCTAAACTTCCTAAAACGCAGTTGAGTATTACACTGATTAAAGTACTCGCCTCATTAAAGTAATATAAAATAATACCGAAAACAACACTGATGAAAGTGCATATTACAAGCATCTTTACACAACTTAATCACGATTAAAGTTAACAAAGAACCCTACCATACCGAGTAAACAACTTTATCTTCTTGAACCACACCTCTCATTCTCCATGCTTTACTAGTTTAAAATTTTTCTGAGGATTTCAACGAACTTCTTAGGAGAGGTGATCTGTGGGAAATGGGCATTTTTTTCAATGTTCACCAAAGATGTCTCCCCCTTCAACTTGCGCTTCATATAATCCCCAACAACAACTGGCACTACGATATCCTCTGTTCCCTGAATTATGGTGCAAGGAAGCTTGACATGCTCAAGAACATGCCTTTGATCACTGAGGAATATCATCTTGGCAAGAGGAAGAGCTGCCGTGGGATTCATGCCTTTGAAGGAATCAATGAGCTTCTTCAAGTGAATTTGATCAGTAATACCCGAAGCCATTGGTGCGAATTCTTCAGCCCAGGCTTGAAAATTTGTTTGTATGTTTGTGAGTATGTTCTCCACGTCGGTGAGCTGAAATCCTCCTTGGTAGTCATCTGAGTTTACATACCTTCATGATCATACGATTTATTTTTTAGAATTTTTGGATATAAAGTCACCCAAGAGTATTAGCTTAAGCATTATGGTTCTTGATTTCACGGTCGATGTCTTATTTTTGAATTTGGCCTTTGATATTATTCTAAAAATTTAATATTTGCTAGTTCCAATTATGCTATCGTTATCTGTAGATAATTAACCTGGAGCTCTGAAACATTTAGTATATATTAGGGTATCACAGATAAAATTAGTTTGATTAATTGCATTTTGCTGAAAAAGGTCGTTTGTTAGAATTATGTAAAAAATCTTATTTTTTTCAAATTTTGTGTTAATGAGTCGTAATTAAAAAAGCTCTATTAATTATGGCATTGATAAGGAGCCCTGATTACTGCATTAATTGATAGATTTAATTTACTACACTGATTGGGAGATTTAATAGTCATGATTAAATTTCATTGAGTTTTTCTTATTTATTTTGTTTCAAATCTATAAAGATAGGTTTGAGGACTATTGTAAAGGCATGAGTGCATATGTGCAATTATAATCTTGTTTATTCAATATAGTGAAGTCATCCCCTTCGCATCGTGTTCATTGAGTTTGATTGTGTGATTTTATTTATTTATTTATTTATTTGCACATTAATTGACATCAAAGCCAGATTTGGGGGAATTTCTAGGGGCGGCTTAAAAAATGGGAAATCAATCTATTCTTTCAATTCGTATGGTTCGTCCAGGCAAAGGAATAGATTGGGGATCATTTTTCCTGTGTGCACGGGGCTGAGTCAGAGCATGCAGATGGTTTCACATGGGAGCTCTATTTTGCGCGGAGCAGAGGCATGTGATCAAGTTCTTGAGATGCATTGCAAGCATATTCGATCACATGAGGCATGCACAACACGCAGGATAAAGGGTGTGGTTGCTCGCATACGGCTGCAGCTTGCACGTAAAGGTTAGATCGTGCGGATCTGGTGCCAGCAAGAATGTTCAAATCAGAGGTTGGATCACGCAGGTTTGGTGCAAGTTGTGCATGGAACAAGGTTGAAAATGTGGAAGCTGGAGGGATTGCGTGAGACGAGGTCCTCAGACTCTTTTGTGTGGGGCTGAGCCGAGCCATGAACAACAGCTGCTTCTACATGTCTTGGAGAGATTGAGTGAAGGCTTTATTCCTATGAACTTTTTGTTTAGAAAGGGAAATCGAGATGATTAGCTGTGTGATCTTACAACAGGGAAATTGTTTTTTTATTTTTTATTTTTATTTTTTTTTTGAAGCATAAAAAGAGTCAAATTGGTGCAATTCTAGCAATGTAAGGAGGCTGGAAAATGGTGTTGGCTATGAAATCTAATAGAGACATTGAAAAATCTACCTCGATGGCATAAAAGTCACCACTTCATCAGGTGTTTACATATCCGGTCAAGATCAGTGTGACAAAATTTGATGGCAAAGGAAACTTTGGCTTGTGTAGATATGTGGTGATGGATGTGATGTACTCTTTGAATCTATAGAAGTTCTTGATAGTGATGAAATTCTGAAGAGTTATTTGAGAGTGATTGGCTAAAAATGAATCGGAGTGCCTATGGATTAATTAGAAATTGTAGTTCGAGTTTGGGGTGATGGTGAAGACTTATATTGTGAAATTGTTAAAGACTTTAGAGAACTATTATCTAATGAAGAGTATGCAAAATCTTCACCATATGAAACATCAACTCTACAAATTTTAGAAGATAAATAGGGTTACTATATATGAGCACATGAATGATTTTACAAAGCTGTTGGTAGATCTATTAAAACTAGATGAGGAGCTTTGAGATGAAGACAAGGCACTCTTATTGAATTCACTTTCAGATGAGTATAAAAAATTCACGTTGATACTCATTCATGAGAAGGAGGTCTTGAATTGTTGTGAGGTGACTACAGCAATGTTGAGCACGAATCTCAAGGCATATTTAAGTTGGGAACTTTTAAATAAAATTCAAGGTCATCTAAACTCCAATTTAAGTAAACTTAAAGTCAAATTAAACATCTCATGGAGACAAACCCAACAACAATAAAATCGGTTCAATCCAAGCACAAATGGTTCCAAATCAAAGGATTGAATCATATTTTGAAGGTTCAGAGCATTAATTGGATGAATAAATACTCTCTAAATATGGCATACTTATAGTTAAACTAAGTGGGTGGATGAGACAAACAATGAGCCTAAGATCACTTAATTATGATATCATTTAACCAGGTAAATGCTTCACAAATGCTCTATAATTAAGGGGATGCACTCCAAATTTATCCGAGATTTTCTCCATAGTTACAGGGCATATGATGGGATCTATATAATGAACTATTAAATTGTTTAAGAGTCTAGGACTCTATTACCCCAAAATAATACTTGATTTTTTTTAATATAAAATTAATAAAACCTCAATTAATATACACAACTATACATGTCAAATATAGTAATAACGTTATATTGTAGAATGTCGAACCCATGAGGAAATATGCTTACTATTGATGAGCACATGAATGATTTTACAAAGTTGTTGGTAGATCTATAAAAAATAGATGAGGAGCTTTGAGATGAAGACAAGGCACTCCTTCTCTGAATTCAGTTTCATATGAGTATTAAAAATTCACATTGATACTTATTCATGAAAAAGAGATCTTGAATTGTGGTGAGGTGACTACAGCATTGTTGAGCATGAATCTCTAGGCATATTTAAGTTGGAAACTTTTAAATTAAATTCAATGCCATATAAACTCCAATTTTAGTAAACATATAGTCAAATTAAACATCTCACGGAGACGAACCCAACAACAACAAAATTGGTTCAATCCAAACACAAATGCGTCCAAATCAAAGGATTGAATCATATTTTGAAGGTTCAGAGCATTAATTGGATGAATAAATACTCTAAATATGGCTTACTTATAGTTAAACTGAGTGGGTGGATGAGACAAATCCAATGAGCTTAAGGTCACTTAATTATGATATCATTTAAGCAGGTAAACGCTTCACAAATGCTCTATAATTGAGGGGATGCACTCCAAATTTATCCAAGATCTTCTCCATAGTTACATGTTCTGGAGAGATTGAGTGAAGGCTTTATTCCTATGAACTTTCTTCCTATGATGGGATATATATAATGAACTATTAAATTTTTTAAAAGTCTAGAACTCTATTACCCCAAAATAATACTTAGATTTTCTTTAATATAAAATTAATAAAACCTCACTTAATATACACAACTATACATGTCAAATATAGTAATAACTTGATGTTGTAGAATGTCGAACCCATGAGGAAATATGCTTACTAGCAATACACTACTATTATCCACTCTAATTATAATAATTATATATCCTACTAAAATAAAATTGATAATTGTAGAGATTCTATCACTAAATAAAATAGTAAAAATATTGCATACAATATTTAATTTAAGTGTTTTAGATTAGTGAATGTAAATATCATGTTTCCTAATGAGACACTTAATTATATATGTGACACAGAGCATATGAAGCCCTAGATCTCTATTGAGCTTATAGGGGTAAAAAAGAAATACGGTGACCTCCTATATTTTATAAGATCTCCTTAAGAACCTAGAATATTTTACATATGTCTAGGCATACAAACATCATATCTTAATATTTTTTTTTTGTTCTTACATTTTCTCCATCGAGTCTATACGTCATACTATATTTTAATTATACATATGGTCATTATATACATTTAATTAAGAATGAAATAATATTAAAAACATCATTTAACAATACGTAATACTCATACCATACTATATAAATGGAAGTAGTGGAATTAAAATATTATGGTTTTTAATACCCATTATATAAACTCTTGTTATAAATTTGGAGGACCCTTTTGGTAATCAGAGGCATATTTCTTCTGTGAGAGTTTCAAAAAGAGAGCATTGCGGAAAGAAGAAAAATGATGAATTTTTGTGAGAGGGAGAAGAGCCTTGAATGATTCAAGAGAGTGTGGCTGAGGTATTTTCTTGATTGCTCTAACCAAGTTGCATTTGAGTAACTCAGAGTGTGTCAGCATTTTTCTTGAGGGAAGCTCTTTGAAGAAGTTTTTGGTGATAAATGTCATCGGCTACTCTGTTGCACTGAGGAGTTTAAAGGAATTTAAACTACTCCACTACACCAAGGAGCTAAAAGGGTTTTATGCTACTCCACTACACCAAGATGGTGAAAGTGATTTCAACTACTTTGACGCATTGAAGAGGTGAAATAGAGTTTGATTACTCTGTGGCACTGAGAAGGTAAAAGGGATTTTGGATACTCTGCCACAATAAGAAGGTGAAAGGCTTTTTGGCGGCTCTACTAGATCAAGGAGGTGAAAGGAGATATTATTTAAAAGAAGTGATTGTTTAAGATTCTTCACCATAAGTTCCAAATTTCAAAATAAAATTTTATTACTAGACCCTACCCTTCTTCCTTTAGTGTCCAACCAGATAAAATAATTAATAAATCCACTTCTAAGAACATAACATATATTTATTGCTTTAAATGCCATGAAACATGTCACATTAAAAATCAATACAACAACAACAACATCACTTTATCCCATTACCTGGGGTTGGATGCATGAATACTTTTTCTCCATTGTGCCGTATTAAGAGTTAAACTCTCATATAAAACTTATAAAGAAAGGTCATTTTATAATTTATAACTAAGTATTTTTAGGTCTAACTCTACTTTTCTTAACATAAGTCAAATCTATTACATCTACTTTTCTAAGTGGATCATCAGAATGTCATCATTCTATATGACCAAACTATCTAAGTTGACTCTCTCTAATCTTTTCTTCCATTGGAGCTACTCCAACCATTTCACATATATGTTCATTTCAAATCCTATCTCTAAGAGTAAAGCCATTCATCCACCTAAGCATCCTCATCTATGCAAAAATTAGCTTAATATTATGCTTTTCTTTTAATGACCAACATTCTACACCATAAAGCATTACAGGACTAGCCAAGATCTTATAGAATTTTACCTTAAGCTTGAGGTGGACTTTTCTATCACACAACAAGTCTAAAGCATTTCTCCACTTTAACCATCCAACTTGAATTCTACTAATACTAACCCTATCTATTTCACCATTACTCAGAATAAAAGACCCAAGATATCAAAAATATATACTCTTATTAATGACTTGATTAGTCAAGGTCACAATCTCTCCACAAAAACTATTATTACTAAAATTACACTCTATACATTCAATATTAGATATACTCAAATGAAATCCTTTAGACTTTATGGTTGATCTCAATAATTCAAGTTTTCCTTCAATTTCCTCTCTTTTTTTGAAAATAAATGCAATTGCATTAAAAGCAAAATAAAAACCCTTATTACAAATTCAACTTCCTCTCTCATCTTTTCAACTAGAATAATATCTTCAACAAAAAGCACACACCAAGGTACGACCTCTTGAAAATATCTAGAGAGAACATCCATTTCTAAAGCAAAAAGATGTGATCTTAAGGCTGATCCTTGACATAATCCAACTAAAGTCAAAAAATACTTTGTAAAACCACCTTCTGTCTAAACACAAGTAATAGCTCTTGTATACATATATATCCTTAATAACTTGTTTTGTTTTTTTTTTTTTTGAATAAAATGCCAAATGCATTAAATGAAAAAAATGAAATAAACCTACATACAAACTACTAGGTGATAGCACACCTATCACCGTCCTCCACCAATATAGACATAAAACTAGGAGGCACATTATTACAAGTGAGATCATCCCAAATAAAATTTTCTTCTAAAGCTAAACTAGCACAACAATGTGCCAAATTATTAGCATTTCTATAACAAAAATAGAAAATGATTGAACCAAAGTCTTTGAGAAAAGATAAGTCTTCAAACTCAAAATCCCTTTGGCTGTCATCAAACTTTTCCACGGATTTTTGAAAATGCTTGATGACATTAAAATTATCACCTTCTATGATAATCCCTTTGGCTTCCATCATTCATTCTTTAATTACCACCTTTAAATATTGAAAAGCAGCAAGTTCCAATGCTCCTATATCCCAATGAGAGCATTTAACACCAAAAGTTGAGAGGAACCTCCCTTTATGATCTCTAAACACACCACCAATACCTGCCTTATACGACTGTGACAGAGATGCATCAAAGTTGAATTTAATCCACTCGGGGGGTGGGGGTGCCAATAGGAATGGATCAGCCAAAGCTGGTTAGTACCCCAGTTTCCCGAGATTAGACCAAAATTTAATTCATTGGAGGCTAAACTGATAGCATTGGAAGCAATGAAACTTACACTAAATTCTTCATCTCCATGCTTAATTCGATTTCTGCTTTTCCAAGATACAAATACCACAGAGCAATACAAATTACCAATGAATTTATTTTTACCAGATATAACTTTCAGTTTTGAAATGCACTAAATTAATGAAGAAAATGTTGGAATATTGAATCCCCACATATTCAGCATAGATGTAACTGAATTAACCAAAGAGCAATTTCCAACTACATGATTGAGATTTTCAACTTCCAAGCAACCCCTACGACAAGAGTTGTTATTTAACATCCTTCTATAGAATAAAAAAATCATTGGTCGATAAGGCATTGTTGAGCAAACGCCACCAAAAGCATTCAACTTGTGGAGAAAGATTTAATTCCTTGATCCATTTGTAATACTCCTCCTCATAAACTTTATTGTTATTAGCCAACAAAGCTGATATAGAATTTTTGGATAATTTCAGAATCAGTTTTAGCTGGTCATGGCAGTTATTATAAATCTGAATTTGAGAAATGCAATCTACCATACTATGTCAAAACCACCTCTCCTAAACATTTATAAATTCCAGTTCCCATCCTCTATAAACAATCTTAATTTTGGGAATTCTTCATCAGAACCAGAAACCGCAATAAATGTAGGCCGTTTTTCAAGACATTTATCAAAGATCCAAACATCTTTCATAATGTCAATAGAAGATCTGAAACCAATTTTCCATCTCACAAAGGATTTGAGAGCTTCCATACCACTTAGGAGAATTGTCCAAGTAATTGAGCTATTTTTCTTGACTTCTACATTCCATATGCTCCCATATTTAGCCATAATAGATCAGTTTAATAAAGAATGAGAATTCTTGAAAAAGCTCCATGAAAATTTGGCTCTAAGAGATCCCGAAAAAGAGACAGTGGAATGCAGTCCCCTTCCATCTTTAGAAACTGGTTTACACAGTTCATCCCAAGAAAGATAATGCATTCCTTGAATACCACCAGGCTTATTCCAGATAAAGTCTCTACAAAGCTTGTCAATTTTCCTCAAAATGTTCAATGGGACCAAAGAGTGAGACACAAAAAATACGAGAATAGCTTGTAGCTCAGTTTTTACCAAAACAATTCTCCCTGCTAGTGAGATGAATTTATTGCCCCAAACATTGAGTTTACATTCAATTTTCTCAATAATGTTTAGGAAATCAGATGACAACATCCTCCTGAAGGCCATTTTGATTCCAAGATAGGTAAATTCCTTATCATCTTTGAATTTGAATAGTTTCAGAGTTTTTTTCCTGTCACTTCTCCCCCACCATTTTTTCGAACAAGACATTAGATTTTCCCTTATTTACATATTGTCTCGTCCATATACATTAATTAGAGATACTTTTCCTGATCCTTCTCATCTGGCTCTGCTTAGCATCCGAAAATAACAGAATCTTATCAGCATACATTAAATGATTTATCCTAGGAGCATTAGGAGCAACTTTAACTCCCAAATCCTTCCCATGTTTATGAAATTCATCAGACATCAATTGAGAGCAAAGAAGAAATATATAAGGAGATAGTGGGCAGCCTTGATGAAGCCCACTTTTAGCTTCAATCCAATCTGACTTTGTGCCATTCAATATAATAGAAAATTTGGGATCCATGACACATTCCAAAATTAGATTACCAAACTTTATAGGAAAGCCAAAATAATCCAACACATGCTTGATAGCCGGCCAAGCCATACTATCATATGCTTGCTCCATATCTATTTTGATCGCGATCAATCCTTTTTTTGATTTTGAATATCTAAATTTATTAAACAGTTCATGAACCAATAGGATGTTGTTCGACAACGATCTACCTTTAATGAAAGCCATTTGCTCCTCAGAAACTATTTTGTAAATTACTTTCATAAGTCTATTTAAAATGATTTTGGAAATCACCTTGTAAATAGACAAGCATAAACTGATCGGATGGTATTGAGAAGGAAGAACAGGATTTTTACACTTAGGAATAAGAACCACCATCATTTTTTTCCAATCATCATTCATTTTTTCATGAGTAAAGAAAAATTGAATTGCAATCCAAACATCTTGACTAATAACCTTCCAATAATGTTTAAAGAATGAGTAAGTTATCCCATCCATACCTGGGGAGATGTTCGAACCAAGCTCTCTCACCACAGCCTCCACTTCTTGGAAAGTTAATTCAGCCTCCAAACAATTTGAATCTTCTAAGCTTAGTTTATAGAGCGGATTAGACCATCCAGATAATTTGTATTCCCTCCTCCATTTGTTTTTAAAGATTTGCAGTAAAATATTCTCAATATCAGTTTGAGACTCAACCAAATTACCTTGATCATCCGTCATTTGATGAATAGCATTATGATTCCTTCTGCCATTAGCCATTGCATGAAAGAACTTTGAATTCCTATCTCCTTCACTCCACCATATTATTTTGGCTCTTTGTCTCCACCAAGCATTGATTCTAGTTAGTGTAATATTCAGCTCATGCACTTTTTCCCGAAGAAACATCAATTTTTCCTCATTTAAACCAACAGTCGACTCTTCAACTTGCAGATCAGTAATTTTCGTTTTCAGTTTGTCCTTCAAACCATGCAGATTTTTCATTTTTTCTTTACTCCAACAAAACAATGCCTTCAAAGTTCTGTTAAACTTTGAATTTAATTTTTTCATAGGGTCCCCTTTATAGCTTCTATTCCAAAATTTCTGAACAATAGTAGCAAATGCCAGGTAAGATACCCAGACATCTTCAAACCTCCGGCAGTGATCCACTTTCTCCATAGGATTAAAAATCTTCAGTAGGATAGGACAATGATCAGATGCAATCCTATTCAAATGTCTTGTTGAAGCTTGTGGAATAGTTTGAAGTGCTTTAGTATTTAACAAACACCTATCAAGCCTCTCCAAAATTCTATCACTTCCACTTTTATTATTACACCAAGTATACCTTGGTCCCACAAAACCAATTTTATGATAATCATTGAGATTCATAAAGTTTTTCATCTCTTGTGGTCCTAGGGAAAATTTGAACTTTTTTCCTCCCCTCTTTTCATCTTGAGAAAGATCACAATTAAAATCTCCCCCTAAAATAGAGGGAAGATCACTGTAGTAAATGGATCCCAAAAACTCCCATAAACTCCTCCTATTATACAGATCACATTCAGCATAAACTGTAGAAATCAACCACTTCATATTATTCTTTAAAGAAATCATTTCCCCAACTACACATTGAGAAAAACATTTCAAAACTGAGAACATAGCTAGATCAGTCCTCCACATGGTCATAATGCCTCCAGATTGTCCCTCTGAAGGGTAAATGAAAACATCCCAATTACTTCCCAAACTTTTGCACACATCTTCTTTTTAAGTAGAAGACATTTTAGTTTCTACTAATCCAATAAATATGACATCCCAATCCTTTACAACCTCTTTCAAAAAAAGTGAGGCCTCCCTCTTGATGTCTCCTCTACAATTCCAAAAAAGAATTGAACTCATTTGATCAATGAGGGGGAAGGACCCCCGGTCCTCCTTCTACTTCCACCTTCATTCCTGTTGATTCTTATTGAAGAACTAATCGGACCAAGTGACTTGATCTCCTTGCTAAGCTTGGTTTTTGAATTCCCTGCCAGAGAAACAGAGTCTTTGTCTGAAGCATATCAACAACTTTACCTCCTGAATTTCCTGCATTATCTACGGAATAACTTACATTTTCTGTAATCACATCTCTATTATCATTCTCTTTAATACCAGAATTTCCCAGTTCTCCTTCTTCCAGATCAGAATTAGCATTTATTTCAATAGGATTCACCACCTCCTCTTCAATACCATCCAGCAACCTGAACATATTGCTTTCTGAAATTTGAATAAATTCCTTCTCCTGAACTTTTTCACTGCCTTTCACAGTTACACCACATTTTGAATCCTCCATTTTGTTGTAGTCCATCCTTTTCGAAGCATTTGAATCCAGAGCCATAAAGTTTTCTTCAGCATCTTCTTTACTTACTTCTTCATTTGGTTTTGAAATTCTGCCCCGAGCTTTCCCATTTTTAGGAATATACACAAACTTCTTTTGAACCTCCTTAGTCTTCATCTTTCTCTTATGATTAACATGGATTCAAGGACAATAATTATCCTTTTTTTCAATTTCTCCTTTCTTAACTTCTTGTATTTGGCCTTCAAAATTTGTACCAGTTATCACATTTTGATTCTTGGACTTATCATCTCCATTATTGATCTTGCAATTGAAGCTCAAGAGACCGACCTTTCCACATCTATAAAAAAAGGATGAAACCTTTTCATATTCCACCTTTTGAAAGAACCTTCCCTCTCTTCCATCTACATAGATTCCCAAAGGTAATTGCTTATCTAATTCCACCCGAACACATATCCTCGCAAATTCGCGTCTTCCCCATTGGAACATATTGCCGTCGAACATAAGTGGTGTGCCTATGCACGATGAAATCCTTGCGATATTAATATCATCCCAACAGAATAGTAGAAGATTAGGCATTCTTATCCAAATTGGAGAAGAAAGGCCCTTAAAAGAAATTGTGGAAAATTGAGTGGACCATCTATCAATTCCCACAATGTCACCATTGACGAACCATGGTCCTCCAGTTAAAACCTCCTCCATAGCATCTTCCAAAAAGAAAGAGCACAAGATCCATCCAGATCCCATCACCGTCATATTAAATTTTCCAATATGTGTCCATTGTCATTTAAGTTTAGCTCCTATTATATAATTAGGAAGCTCTCGACCAAACACCTTGATCACAATAAAAAATTTGAGCTTCTCTGAATTGGCTAGAACATTTGGTTCCAAGAGTTTTACAACTACACCATCTTCTGACATGAATAAATCTTTTTCAACAAGATTTATTTTGATGTGTGATCTCTTAGCCCAAGGATTGGCTTGCCCAGCATTTTCTTGATTAACAATAGGTCGAACTTCTTTATCAGCATAATCACAAACAGTGCTCATGACATCCGTAACCTTCTAGACTGAAGGGGCTCCTTCCAACTATGTCATTGTCTTAGACACAATGCTACCAAATTTATGCACAATAAGGTTCATTCCAGTTGACGACGAAGATTCACGATCGATCTTTTTTGGAATTTCAACAGATTTGGGAGTTTTTGCTTCAACCGAGAAGAAAACCTGCTTTCCTTTTCCACAGCTTTGATTTATTTCTTGAACAGGGATCCCCAATGGTTCCCTGATCACCAGCGGACGAAATCCTTCTTTCATCTTCTGATTAAGATGCATATTTTTGCGGACGGATAATTGATCATCCAATCCCAAAGCTTTCCGGTCACTGGAGATGGTGACTGATGAGCTCACCGGCATTCCCAAAAAACCCGCCAAGCAGCAACGAAGATGAAAATTTGAAAAATTCTTACCGAAATCTTGGAGCTTCTGTCTCTACTTTCTCTGATCCTTAATTACTTGAATATAAGCATTATTAACCCCTTTCTTTTCTAGAACTCTCCATAGCACTTCTCTTCAAACTTTATCATCTACTTTCTCTAAATCAATAAATATCATGTGTAGATCCAGCTTATTCTCTCTATACTTCTGCATCAAACCACTCAAAAAATGTAAAGCTTCCATATTAGACCAGCCCAACATGAATCCAACTTGATTTTGAGAAACATTAGCATCACACCGTAACATATGATCCATAACTCTCTCCTACAGTTTTAAAGTATGGCGCATAAACATAATTCATCTATAATTCATAGAATCTTGTACATCACCTTTATTCTTAAAAATAGGAATCAACACACTCACTATCTACTTGTCTAGCAACTTTTTAATCTTTAATTTGAAATATTAAAAAGTTTAGTAAGTGAAGAAATTCCTCAATGTTTAATAAAAAAATTATATTATTGGATCAAATATAAGATGAAGAGGTGAATGATAAAGTTAAAGAGATCCATGATAGCACCCACTTGTTTGATGAGGACATAGATCATCATATAGATTTCTGAGTATGTGCACTAAGGTGTATGATATTGGCTAGGAATAAGATTGGAGAATTAAAAATATTTTTATCACATATATTATTGTAAAGATAAAATATACAAGTTGATTATTGATGGGGGTATTTATTAGGGGTGTAAACGTGTTGAGTTGAGCATGACTCAAGGAGTACTCAAGCTTGACTCGTAAGTCAAATATCGAGCTTGAATTCGAGTTCAGCTCAAAAGTCAAGCTCGAGCTCGTCTTGAGACACTAAAATTGGCTCATCGAACCATTCATGGAGTAGCTCGAATTTGTCATCCGTTCATTTTGCCTCCTACCATTCATAAACCCAATGAATTTCTTGCCAGATTCATATTTTTCCGCTCACATGCATATGATGAGGAGGACCGAGGACCCAGTTTTTATTTTTCCACTATCGTGCATTTTCCCGCCTACCTGTGTTCGATGGGGAGGAACACTAGGAGGATCTCACATGTGTTCATGCTCGAATCAAAGCAATATATGAGGAGGATCTCACATGTGTTCATGCTCGAATCAAAGAGTCTAGAGATAGATGGGGGATGAACCAAGGATCACATGCATGCCAACTCGCAAGTTGATGATCGAATCGCAGCTACGTTCACACCCCATTACCCTTCCCCATCAGAAATCTTACACCCGTAGTATTTATATGAAAGTTATATCAATAGATACAAATTTAAGAATAAACTTAAAATTAAATACCAACCTAAGTTAATCATTATGAGATAGATAAACCACACTTCATTACCCCCCAACATCTTGAAGTCTAAAACTTATCAAGAAGGAAAGTTATGAGGATCATATCTAATATAATATTTTTCACATGGACATAACTCATATCCTACTAGGTATACCTTGGGTCTATGACTTAAATGTGATAAATTATAGTTAAGATAACATATATGTATTTTAAACATCATGATATTACCATAAAGTTATTTCTTATATAGCCAATAGTTAAATAGGAAGATACCTTTCCCTACAAATCTAGCTTTATAATCCAACTAAACTTAGTAAGAAGAAGAATACAAAATTTCTAATCATAATACTATGATCCATTACTATTAATGAGAGCATTCAGCACTGCTTATTCTAATACTAGAAATCTAATATGTTTGCCACCACCTATAAATATAAACATAGAAAGGGTAGGATTCAACATTACATTAAGAGAGTTTTATAATATCCCTTATCTTCTTGACATATTGATGTAAGAGAAATCACACTTGATCTAGGTGCACACACCCATATGATATCTCACCTATTATATGAGCTTAGTTATATATATCCTTATAACTTGTCATATGAGGGATATTCAGCATGCTATCGATTTCATCCTAGATTCTCCATTATAAAATTTACTCCACTATTGAATGAATCCAATAGAACAAGGTAAACTTAAGATGGAAATAGATGAATTGGTAAGGAAACGCTTTCTCTAGGAGAGCTTAAGCCTTTTTCTAGTTAATGCTTGACTGAGACTAAAGAAAAAATTTTCATGGAGAAGGTGTATTTATAGAAGAGAAATTAATTAGATCACTATAAAATATAAGTTTTCAATTTCTAGATTGGATGAAATGCTTGATCTTATTGTTCAATATAATTATTTATTCAAAACTAATTTGAAAGTCGCAAATCAAGATTAGAATAGAGTTTCCATGGTTTAACTACTTTATATAGAAAGTTCATTAAGAATTTTAGCATGATTATGACACCTATAAAAGATGTAAGATGTGTTTGTATATATTATATCAGCTCATAAAGCCATCTAATAGATAATGGTTTGCATGACCTAATACTAGGGGTGTCAATATTTGACACGACATGAAAACCTGACTCGAACCCGACCCGTTCCAGGATTCGACCCGTTTGAAAAATTGGTCAAGTTTGAGTTGACCCGACAGGTTGCCGGGTCAACCCGGAAACTCATTTGAAATGACTGCCCGGTTGCCCATGGACCTACTCGAGCCTACCCGCCCCCTGCCTGCGCTATGCCCGGGTAACTGCCTACGCGCCAGCCGAAGCTGCTCGCACGCCCGCTACAGCTGCCCGCGCACCCAACCACGCGGCCGTGTCTGCCTGCTCTAGTCCGCGCCAAGTCACCCGCATCCGCGCCCACTAGCAGCCCGCCAACCCGCCAACTCGCCAACCTGCCGCCTGCAGCCTGCCATTCTGCCTTCCCGTGTTGGGTTGGGTCAACCCGACAAACCATTGGGTCATGTATGGGTTCAAATTTTTGACCCATTTACATACCTGGGTCAGGTTAGGGTCAACCTGTTTGAACTCGGGTCAGTTCTGGGTATAACCTAAACCCAACCCGAAATCCGGTTTTAACACCCCTACCTAATACCCTACTCTTTGACTCCTAGACTTTAGTAAAATATTTAAAGTCATTTATGATGCTTCTAATGTAAAAGTATGGATGGTATATTTGTTACAATAGCTTTTAGACAAAGATGTTGAATGATGACGGATAGAAATATTCTTCATATGATGTCGGGTTGTATGCTATCATTCAAAATTCCAAAAAATTGGAGGCATTTATTTGTTACACAAGAGTTTCTTCTTAATAGATATTAGCGTGTAATTAAATTCATAAATATTTAGAAAAAGATAAATTATAAGCTTGCTAAATGGGTTGAGTGCCTTTTATGATTTCACTTTTGTGATTAAATATAAACCTGGTATAGAAATAAACCTGCAAATGCAATTTCAAGGGTTTCTTTGGCATTAGAATATCAAATTCTCAACTTGAAAGGCTATAAAGGGTTCCGCATTTTGGGTGTTTTACACATAGGAAAGTGCAAAAACTTAAAATAAAATATTGTTGAGGTTAGTTAACACTGCATTAAATTTTTTATCTATATTTTACAATTGAATTATGGGCAGATTGAGGTGGTAAAAATATAATATAAGAAAACTCTTAAGAAGTTTCAAGATTGAAAGCTTAGGGAATTGATACTTACACCTAAAAGCAGAGATGTATACAATATTACTATTTCAAGATCTATAGAAAAAGCAAAAATTGAATACTCTATCGTTATACCTCAAGGAAACCACTTGATTTTGCTAGCATATTTTCTAGTTCAACATTCACTTTTGTAAAAGATTTTTTTTTTTTTTTTCATGATACTATTAGGTATTCATTATAAATGACTAATATAAAATATAATGATACTTGAAAAAAAAAAAGATCATATATTTGAAAAATTATCCTCTATGGAAGCTGAATGCAGTCCGGAAACCCATAAAAATGCACCGCGTCATCCTTTTACTGTACCGCACCTCAGTACTATTCGGTACCACGGCTCAGTACTACTCGGTACCACGGCTCATTATCACTTGGAACCGAGGCTCGGTATCACGGCATCCGAAAATAAAGCTACATCCGGCGTCCGCTTAAAAAAAATTTCTCCAAATATTAAGTATGTTATTAAATTTTTGTATTTTCATTATAAAAAAATATACTAGGCAGTGCATATTTCTTAATCATAAATTAGTAATACATTTTTAACGCATAGCTGTGGCTGTGGAATGTCAATGTACGAAAAACATATTTTATATTTTTTTATGAATGAAAATATAATTTATTGAAATAATTGGCTTAATTGCTGCATTATTGACGCATTTATTCTCAACATAATTATAAACACATCATTATATTCATCACTATCATATACTTTTTAAACAAAAATCAGCAATATGATAAATATTAATAACGTTTTTTTTTATATATTTTTTTAAGGAAAATTAAACTACTTTATCCCCCTAATCAAATCAACAAATTTTCAGAAACCTGTGATATGATGAATATGATACTGGCCCATATACCATTGTTCTTAATTGTAATATTATGCCTCATAATCAAATATGTTGAAATATTCTGCATGTCACGGCTTTAACTAACCTTGGCGAGGCGCCCACAAGCACAAGGTGACTGAAGAGGTCCGGTCGCTTGATAGAGGCGAGGCAGCCTACCATGCCGGCCATGGAGTGGCCGACAAAGACGACACACTTTAACTTATTGTTGTCAAGGAGAGAGATGAGCTCATCGGCGAAGCCTTCGAAGGAGAAGTCCTTAGATGAATCGAAGGCCAATGGCGGCTTGACCGCCTCTGAGAAACACCAGTCGAAGAGAAAGAGCTGATAACGTTTTGATAGCTTGGGGACTACTTCGTCCCAAACGGCTTGGCTTGCCCCATAGCCATGGGAGAGAACTAAAGTAATTTCTCCATTGCCTATTAATTTTGAATTCATGGCTATGGTGTTGAGAGAGAGAGAGACAGAGAGAGAGAGATTAGGTGACTTGGACGAATTTTGGTTATAATAGTGTTATATAGATGGAGTAGAGGGGAAGCAGTTATTATCTTCTGGAGTTATGGTACTTATTTTACTTTCTATCAAGCTTTTTTTATTGAACCAAAAACAGATGCTTAAGAGATAGGAAAAAATATTATATCAGGATATTTTAAGCAAAATTTACGATCAGTATTATTCTCAATTTCTTTTTGACCTAAGATGGATATAATATATAAATAATTAATACAATAATTTTAAAATAAGTTTTAAATTAATTTTTTTAATAATTAAGAAATATTTTGGCATTAAAAGGTCAAGATATAATTTTTTTCTTAATAATTGAATCGAAGAAGCTGATCCAACCTTGCGGGATAAAAACTTATTATTATTGTTATTAGATGAACTAAGTTAGAGTCACATTTATGCTTTGTTTGGGACAACATTCTTATTGCTTCTTAATGAAAGAATGGATCCCGATGAGTTCATTAATTGATTGTAGTTGGTTGAGCGCATTCTTGAATTCAAGGAGGTACCAGCCAAGCGAATCGTCAAGTTAGCAGTCATAAAACTCAAAGAAACCAACTCGCTATGGTGGGAAAACTTCAAAAGATTAAGGAGCCGTTAAGGATGAATTAATTGTGACGTGGATGAAAAATGAAATGAGAGTTGCAATGAAAGTATATTCCTAAATAGCATAAATAAGATCTATTTTTAGAATTCACCCAAATACAACAATAACTATCCACTATTGAAGAATATGTGGTTGAATTTGAATAGCTATCCTAAAAGTTCAACGTCATTGAACCAGAAGAGCATAATGTAGCTAGATTCTTGGGAGGGTTACAACTCTCAATAGCCAATAAAGTATAGCCCTAGCCTTATTGAACCTTTAAAAATGTAGTCAATCTAGCCATGAAGATAGAAAAATAGCAAAGATGCTTCAAGAAAATCAATGTCACGAATTTTGTGCACGAGCCCTTATCGAAAAAAGAGTTACGCTAAACTAGACCCATTACAGGCCACAGTAAGTTACAAAAGGAAATAAATTAATCGACATAATTCCTCACATGTGATGTAACCCCAAGCCTCTATCCCTACTTGCATGTGTTTCAAGTGTCAAGGATTTGGGCATATAGCTTATAACTGCCTAAACTGTCGAGTTGTAACATTTATTGAAGAGCCCAAGGTCAAAGAACCTGTGGCTAATTTGACTATGAAGTCCTCTGACATTAAACTGACATACCATCGCGGTGATGACGAGAAACTGCTAGTCTTTAGATAAGCATTGAATATACATAAATGATGAATCATGATTATGTCATGGCATCTTTCAAACTAGATGTATTGTGAAGAATATGATATGTATTATAATCATCGATAGTGAGAGTTAAAAGAAAGTTGTGGCCACCACTATAGTCGATAAACTTCAACTAGGCACCACCGATCACCCCAATTCTTATGCATATCGTGGATACATAAAAATACCAAATTGTAGATTTATAAGAGGTTTTTAGTGGATTTTTCATTGGGCATTTTAAAGATATAGTCTTATATGATGTCATCCCAATGGATGTGTGTCACCTTCTATTGGGATGGACATGGAAATTCTACAAAAATACCATACATAATGGCACTACCAACAGCTATTCTTTCATGCATGACAATTAGAAAATAGTGTTGTTGCCTCCTCTATTTTAGAGGATGATCGAAGAACCCATGAAAAAGAATCTACTTAACCAAAAATTATTCCTCATAGACTTTAGGCTTGTTAAAGAAGGATTCTTGTTGTTATTAATGGAAGAAAATGAACCTCTCCAATCGATACCCAAAATCGTCCATCCTTTGTTATAATAATATGTAGACATTTTGACCAGAACCTTCAGCCGTGCCACTACCACAGAGGGAAATCCAAGACAACATGGATTTGATTCCAGGATATGTGTTGCCTACTAGACTGGCTTATCACCTATGACCCAGCGAACATGTGAAACTATAATGACAAGTAAACAACTTAATTATTAAAGGTTTTATACACCCTAGTAGTAGCCCGTGCGTCACCCCGGCCTTACTTATTTTAATGAAGGATAAAACAATTTAAATATGTAAATACAATCATTCCATCAACAAAATAATAGTAAAGTATCGCTTCCTTATACCTACTATTAATTATATTTTTATTAATTACATGGAGCTACAATTTTCTCCAAACTTGACCTTAGAAGTGGTTACTACCAAATCCACATGCGGCCCGGGGATGAGTGGAAGAAAGTGTTTATGAGAAGGGTTATATGAATGGATCGTTATGCCATTTGGAGTATCAAATGCTCCTAGCACATTCATGAGGCTCATGAGCTAATATTTTTTAACCATTCTTAAACAAATTTCTAGTCGTGCATTTTGAGGATATTTTGATGTACAGTCAAACCTTATATGATCATCTATTGCATTTGGGAATGGTGTATGATGCACTTTGAGAATAGAGGCTTTTCACCAATCCTAAAAAATGCTAATATATAACAAATAAATTGTCAATTTTGGGATTTACTATAGCCCTTACAGACATTGAGGCCAACCAGGCCAAGGTCGAAGTAATCGCACAATGGCCAACCCCTCAATCTACCACAGAAGTTTGCCAATTCCATGGGCTGGTTTTCTTTTATCATAGGTTCATTTAGAGTTGTATTATTGTAGCTTCTCCCATCACATAGTTACTCAAGGTTGAAAATTTTAGTTGGAATCCAACCGCTCAAGGAAGCTTCAATATCTTAAAGAATTGATCGTGTCCACTCTTACTTTGGCATTATCCAACTTCAATGAAGTGTTTTAAATGGATTTTGATGCATCCATCATGGGAAATGGGGCTATCTTCTATCAAAAGGGTCGCCCAATTTATTTTTTTAGCAAAAAATTAGTAAAGCTAGATGTAGATATTTGGTGTATATTAAGGAGTTTTATGTACATAATAGTAAGAGCCCTGTGTTATTGGTATCATTACTTATTACCCAATGAGTTCATCTTATTCTCATATCAAAAAGAATTATGGTTCCTTACGAGGTAGAATTTATTGAAGGAAAGGCATACTGCTTGGGTCGAGTATCTAGCTACTTTCCATTATGTCTTAAAACACAATTCCATAAAATGCAATCAAGTGGAGGACGTCCTTAGTTGGAGGCTGGTTCTAATATAAACCTTACAATCCAAAATCACCTGGTTCAAATTTTTAAAGGAAATGTATCCAATTTATCCTGATCGCAGCAACATATGGACCCGATGTCAAAATGGCCCTTTTCTAATCCTATCAAATTCAAAATGAACATCTCTTTTATAGAAATAGGTTTTGCATTTCCCAAGGTTCCACTTCTCTTATAATTATCAGTGAATGACATGAAGCCATTATAACTGGCCACTTTGGAAGAGATAAAATTCTTGTTTTGGTAAAAAAAAAACATTTCTACTATCCCTTTCTCTTATGATCAGATGTTAAAAGATTGATAAGTTTAAATTACTTATTATTTTAAATGTTTTATATTTAATAAATAAAGTGCTATTCTAGTATTTTTTGTTTAGAAAAAACTCAAAATTAAATTGGTAGAAATTCTCAAGAACCTTAAACGTTGCAACATCTGATAAAACATCACTGCAGCGCTACCATCAACACCACCGAGGTGCTCAAAATTTGATATGGAAGCGCGAGTTCTCTATTTTCAAGTGTTGTTATAGAGACATAGATTGCATCACAACATTATTAAAATTGTGACATCAGAAAATTAGTGTGGTATCACTGAATTCTCTATTTTCAAATATTACGGTGACATATCACACCTTAGCCCCATTTTTTTGCACTTAAGCGCCAGAGCACTCCATTGTGCATATAACTGTGGCATTGTAGTTTATAACTTCCAAGGGATATGTTCTATCAGTAAAGAGATGCGACTATTCACTAAGTAACTAATCCACATCAACAAGTGACACATTAGAGGAAAAGCATCAGTGCCAAGGTGCTAGTACATTTCAGAGGGGCTGGGGCTCCATTATTCCAAGTGCCATAGTGCCAGCTTCAATTTTTATAATTTTTTTATAAGGAGTTGTGCTATTATATTTTTTGTGGATTTCAGTCACTTGTGTAATTTTAATACTTTTTTAGAGTACATCTCTTGTTCCATCGTAGAGTAAAATTAAAAGGAGATTGGTAAGTACTTTGGAATTTTTAGGTTGGGTTTTTTGAAGCAACTCTCTAACTTAAAGGAAGAAGGAGTGTATAGGAGATATTTTGATTCTTTTTTTGTGATATTACTCTCTTGTATTATTCATTCTTCCATAAATTTAATGAAATTGAGTTAGCTATTTATTTATTCCATATCTTACAAATTGTCATATTTCAGATTGATGATATAAAATGTATGTTAAGTAGTAACGAACACTCTAGTTCTATAAACTTTTGAAAAGTTTTTTTCAATATCATGTTGTTTTTTATTTAATGCATATAATGGTTATATGTGTATTTAAAACTTTGTTTTATGTATAGCCTTGATGAAGGAATGCTATGATAATGAGTAGAATTGAGATAGAATGTTTTACATGCTTTGATATAGGATTTAAAATATTATAAGTTCTTAAGAAGATATTATAACTTTAGAAGGTCAACATATATCCTTTTCACCCCTACAAACTCATTATAGATCTAGGGATGCATATGCTCTAGATCACATTACATGAAGAGTTTCACTATGAAAGATATACAATTTTATACTCATCAATCTAAAACGCTTTAATTTAATATTGTATCAAATATTTTAATATTTTACTCATTGATATAATCTCCAAAACTAATATTTTTTTTTTCAGAAGGATAATTATTACAGTTAGAGTAGAGAATAGTAGTTTCTTGCAAGTAAGCATAATTTCATGTGGATTCATCACTTTACTATATCACTTTAGTACTTGATTGGGCATCTATACTTACGTATATTAAGTAAGGATTGTTATTAGTTAAATCAATGAAAATCTAAGCATTATTTAGGGGTGCTAGTGTTCTAGATTTTATACAATTCAAAAGTTTACTCTTCAGCCCTCATCATAGATTCAATAAATGTTGCAGAATTTTCAAATTAGCCAAGACTTAGTGTCATAAGTTAAGATTATACACCCCTCTACCCATTTAGAGGGGCCATGGGTCAATGTTTACCTAAATTTTGTGCTCGTCTTACCTCGAACACAAAGAAATAAGGATTTGATAATGGTAGCAGTTAATAAATTCTTGAAAATGTCCAACTTTCAGCCATGCAGTAAAACTCTTGATGCTATTCACATGGTAGATTTATATTCTAAAGAAGTTATTCATTTACATCACATCCCCAAGGCTATCACTTTATATCGCAACATCAAATTTTTGAGCCATTTTTGGAAAACGTATGTGGGGAAAATTGGAAACCAAGCTTTTGTTTAGCTCCATAGCTCATTACCAAACCAACATTCAAATTGAGATCATCAACAAAAGTTTAGGAAACCTCCTTTAATTCTTTGTGGGAAAGAATCTAAAGCAATGAGATCTCATTCTACCCTAAATTGAGTTTACTTTTAATTAGTCTGGAAATCAGGCAACTAACCAATGCCCTTTCAAAGTAGTGTATGGTAGTAACCCTCTAATGCCTCTTGATTTGATTCTTGTAGTTATTACAAATAGCCACAACGCCGATGGTGAACTACACAACAAGGAAACCAAGCAACTACATAAGCTCATGCAAGAAATGATTCACAAAAAAAATAGCAAGTGTCAAGATGCCACCAACAAATCACATAAAGTAGGGCAATTCGAAGAAGGAGATATGGTATGGATCTTTTTAAGGAAGGACATGTTTCCCACTGGTGTTTTTCGAATGCTTAAGCACGAGGCTTATGGTACTTTTCAAATCTTCAAGAAAATAAGTGATAATGCATATCAAATTAATCTACCTGGAAGTTAATTATAATGTATCAGCCACATTTATTGTCAGTGACCTATCACCTTATTACAAACCTAAAGTTCCTCTTACCCTAATAAACTGACGCTGCTGCTATATAGCTAATAGCAGACATTTTATTTCTTTACCTTTTTAGGTTCAATTTATATTTAGATTTCCTTTCTTAATATTGGCTACTATATATGTGGCCAATTAAGTAGCCAAGAGGTATATTTATAAACCTCTATATTGTTCTATTAGAAATAAGAAAGATAATCATAGTATAATTCTTGTTCATCGATCTATGTATCCTAACCAATGTCAGGTGGTGGTTTCTGATCCTTGTGTTCATTCTCCCTTTCTTAAAGTTCTTGGTTGCTTGTGTTTTCCTGTCAAGTTTCTCCTCACGCCACCCAGGTTGTGACTCATCTTTTTAGTCTGGTGTCAGTTGCTGAGGTGTTTTTCATCATTAATTATTTTTTTCCTATTAACTCCTTTCTTTTTTTTTTTTTCTTTTTGATGTAGCTTTCATGTTCTACGGCTGGTTCTTCCTTGCATTGATCCAGTTGTTATGTGTTGATCGATGGTTTTGGCTATGAAATTCACCTCAGGGTCTTTCATGGGTTTACTCATTTTGGATTTGCTCTGGCGATCTAGTTCTCTTTCTGGTTATTCTATTTTTTTGGCAGATTCCTTTTAGTGAATCATGATGGGTCTTATTAGCTATCTATGTTTGGGGTAATTTTTGGATTTGGCTTATTGACTCGTTTCTCTTTTATCATGTAATTAGATTGGGAATTTGTGCTCTATAGATTTTTTTCCTTTTTGATTGTAGCTATAGGCGCATTAGCGAGCTTCGGTTTGCTATTAAGGAGTTGTAACATTTCTTCTGAAGATATAAAATTAGCGACCATATATGAGCTTTATAAAAAAAAAAAAAAAAGAAAGAAAGAAAAAAGGGAAGGAAATAAAATAAAATCTCATTAGTTAATCATTAGTCTGAAATCTAAGTTATTGATCCAAGTCTTCAAGGCTTTTTATCAGTTCCTTTAATGCAAGTTCATAGTTTCCAAAAACATCTTATATGAATTTCAATGATGAATCCCCCATAGAAAAGTTTCGAAAGAAAGGGAAAAAAAAACACTGATTTGTCTGATCTGTTCAAACTTTAAACTTAAGAAATAATTCTTATAAGATTCTTAAAAATAGATCCAAACCGAAAACTTTCCAAACAAAATCCGGGGTCCCTCCAACATGGAAAAAGTCTTTGTTGGATTTTAGCCATCTTTTGTCTCACTTGATTAAAGAAAGAAAATGGAAGAAAGTGAGGAAAATGATTGCATTAAATAAATTATACATTAACAGTGGATCTAATTTAGAATTAATAAATAAAATTTCTATGATCCAAGAAATGTAATTTGTTTTGAATGGCCATTAATTTTCTAGAAGTTTGACGTCTTTTAATGAATCAGCAAGTTGCGAATTTCCAGTCTTAACTTTACAGAAATAAATGCTGCGTAACCGAAGAAACCAAAACGTAGAAATGCAGCATAAAAAGAGAAATAAACTCCTTTTTTTTTTAGATGGATATGAAGCCTTGGCCCAGTTTAGCTTTATATGATGGGTATATTTTTGAATTCGAGTAATATTTTTTGTCAAAAGTACGTTACTACTTTATCTAATTTTTGTTTGGCTTCTGGTCTTTATCTCTACTTTAATACTATTGGTGATTGTTATGATCCATGCAGTGATTATCTTTTAACTTTATTAATATTATCTTCGAGTCATAGTCATATATATTAGCTTTTAGTTAATGATTGGTTAATTTTTTAAGGGCCTATTGATAGGATTGTAAATAAACAAATAAACACTCGTTGAACAGCTGAATTTGACTTGTTTAATACTCGTTAAAGCTAGAATAAAGTCCAAATCAATTCTTTTTATGTTCATGAATAAACTTATTTGTTATTGAACAAATATTTTAACAAAGGCTTGATGATAGCTCACATATTATGTAATTAATATTTGATTAAAAATTATTTATTTTATCATTTTTTTAACAAAAAAAATATTTATATTTGTTTATTAGTTTAGGATATTTTTTTCACTTCTCATTTCTTTATGTAGCAATTCTAACACATGCTTTATATTCTCTTATTTTTCAATTTTAATCTCCGTAGTCACCAAAGGTTTTGCCTCTTGCCACAGTTAAACATCTTATGACACTTCCTTTGGACCACTGTCCTATCCTTCTCACAATAGGAAAATAAGCGCATACCGATAGAATCTTTCCTCTGAGAGAAATTTCGCAAGTGCTTAAGTATCCTAATGAATTTTCCATCGGAAATTCCATTGGAGAATGCTCTATTTGTTCCCCAACGGTCTCCCTCTCCCATTTCAGAAAAAATTCTCTCTTAAACACCTCTCTCAGCCTCTCCGTCATCCAACACAATTTAAGCTCATTTTTTTGCCATTTTGCCCTATTGTTTCAAGATTTTAATGGTAATTTTAATCGCTTTTATCATTTTGAATTTTGTTTATACTTCGACCATTAGATTTTGTTAAAAACAAGTTTTAGATATTTTAAGTTTTTTATATTTCTATGTTGAGATGCCTTAAAATTTCATCTATGCTTAAAATTATAATTGTTGAATGAGTAATTGCAATGTTCCATTGTGTAATTTAAATGTTCCATTGAGTAATTGCAATGTTCCATTGTGTAATTGAAATGTTCCATTGTGTAATTGCAATGTTCCATTTTGTAAATGCTTTAAATTATAATTTTAGAGAGTTTTATGCTGAGAGGCCTTCTAATTGCAATGAGTTTTAGCTATTTATTGTTGAATGGAGGAGGGCATCGCAAGATTTTCATATACTTTTTTGTCATGATAGATTTAGATATCATGTCTAAATATTGAATAAAGATGATATAAATGAATGTATAACTTTTTAAAAAATAAGCTAAATGATTAATTTACACCTACAAGTGATTAAGTTTAAAGTCTATTATCATTAATTGAAGTTAAGAAATTGAGCTTACTATCCACTTGGTATGATTTCAAAAGGTTTAGTTTAACCTCATATATGTTCATTTATTCAAATTATTTATTTATGCATTTGCTAGATAACGTTCTACATGGATATCTAAAGTGAAAGAAAGTCACTAATAAAAGAAATTGTTAAGGGAGGTGAATATTTGTTTACGTGGTGTATCAATTGCCTTGATTTTTAACACATAGGAGGCTTAGATGTCCTTGCTCAAAGAGAAAAAAACAGGCATACCTTGCACCCGATGAGGTTACACATAATTTATACTGTAGAGGATTCATGCCATGGTATTGGTTGTGGACTTCATATAGAGCGTGCGATCCATATTCTAACTCTCACTATAGTCCTCCTTCCAAAACTTTTAGAATAATAGAAGATGAAAATATAATGATATACGAAGAAATAGTTTTTTTATATAGTATGTCGGCAGCAGATCGGCAATTTAGAGAACATGGATAGGAGTCACCTAACATCAATGCATAGAACATCTTTAAATTAATACGTGCTGCTCAATAACTCGTTTGGATGTGTGCACTGCAATTTCTAAGTTATCCATTACTATTAGAATGCTCAGTATGTTGACAAAATATAATATTTCTCAAGGGTGTTTCAATAAGTTTATGAGGCAAGTTAAGTAAACCAATCATGAGAGAAATTTAATTCTAACATATTTATAGAGGAATAAAAAGTTAGTATTTGAATTGGAATTGAGAGTAATAAAAATTGATTGTTGGATCATCGGCCATTTGTTGTATTATAAAAAAGGACTTGATAGAAATGACATATCAGCATTATAGTGCACCTAGATACAAACCAAAATATGAGAAACAACGAAAATAAAAATATGATCCTTTTTTTTCTTATTTTATTTATCCATAATTCCATGACTTCATCAATTGTATCCATCAATAAGCTCCAGTGGTCACTTGAGATGGCATTAAGAGAATATATCCCAACTAGATATTCTTACTGATCCATCGGATATAGAAGGATATAAGCACTTTGATCGAATAACTCTTTCTTTCGCTATTGAACCACATAACATAAGATTAAGGTTATGTGCAGATGATTTCACTCCTTAAAATAAGGCATCATCACTATACTTCTATTTGCCAGGTATAGTATCACCATATAACCGTTCACTTGAGATGTGCATGACTACAATACCTCTTACATGTTTCTCATACATATTATATAAGGGTCACATAATCCAAAAGTAAAAATAGATATTTTCTTGCAACCATTGATTGATAACCTCAAGTTATTGTTGAAAGAAGGTGTAGTAACATATGATATTTCAATTTAATAGAACTTACTACTTGAAGCTATCTAATAATGAACCATCAGTGACTTTTCAACATATGGTATATTATCTAGTTGGATTATTATAGGAAGTTAGCTTGCTCATATTTCTTGGAGTTCGCTAAATTATTCACCTTAAAATATTAAGTGTTGGTCAGATACTTGCAAGAGTGAATAACATACCTATTACTTTTCAAGTTCATTCACTTGCAGAGTGTAGAGCCCTCATATATTGAGTTCAGCATAACTAGATGAAAAAATTTATCTTTGGATATTATCATACTGTAGTACAAATTTAATAAGATATAATCTGAATGAGATGCATATTGAGAATAATATTTTTTATAATATTTTCAATACGGAGATGGGAGTGCAAGGCAAAACAAAAGATAATTTGAAGGAATAAATGAACCTAAAAGGCACTATAGGAAATTCAGCTATTTGTAGTGGATAAATCACCCGTAAAATAAGAGAAATCCATCACAAGTCTTTGTTTGTGACAAATTTTCGATGAAAATGATTCTGCCTTTAAAACTTGTGTCACAAAATTATTTACGATGAAATAGATTCGTCGCAATAATTTTATGGTAGATGTGTGACGAAAACTCCACCATAAATTGCGGTAGAATATCTGTTGTGTATTGTGATAAAAAAATTGTTATAAAGTCATCACCATTTCTAACAATATTTCTATCACAAATAATGATACTAAATTGTTATATAACATTTACTATGACAAGGTGGTGAAGGAATTCAAATATCTTGGTATAAAGGTGGGGTTGAGGAGATTAGCGATAGACGACATTCATTTTATCATTTATAAGGCTATGAGATTAATTCATATTTGGGGATCTAAACTTTTATCTTTGAAAGAATAATTTTCTCTCATTAAATCTACATTCCTTTCTATTCTAACTTTCTATTGCACACTTGCTCTTGTTCCAAAAAGTGTGTTGATAGAATTGGATAAAATTTGTAGAAAGATCATTTGGGATAAGAAGGATGGTAAACTCAGCCTCCATTATGTGAGTTGGAATAACCTCTGTAACCCTACTAGTATGAGAGGAAGAGGTCTTCGTTCATGCTTGGAAATAGTTGGACCATTGAGAGATAAGTTAGCTTGGAAAATTATCCAGAACAAAGATTCTTTGTTGTTCAAGATGCTTGAAGATAAATATGGTATTTATAGTGGAGGAATCAGTGGAAGGAAAGGGAGCTCATCTTACAAAATCATTGCAAATTGTTTGGATTCTTTAAAAATTATGGTAAGGTGGAAGGTACGAATTTGGAGCTCTATTGGAGTTTACAATGACATTTGGATTTTAGACAAAAGTCTAAACATATGGCTGATGTTTATGGCTATTCCTAATCAAATTGATATGACGGTGGACAAATTTATTATGGATGGTAGATGGAATGTAGAGAAATTAAAATTTCTCTTTGGAGAATAACTTGTATGCTTAATTTGTAAAATTCCAATCCAGGTTTAAGATGATTTAGAGCTTATTCAATTTAAATCAGGTCTTTCCATTTCTGCTTTAGCTTACAAATCTACGATCAAAGGAGAGGATTCATGCTTATATTGGGAATGCTTTAAGAAAGTTATGTTGAGACCTTGGGTGGAAGTTTTTTGTTGGCGTATTTTTATAAATATTATTCCTACTTTCAATTTCTTTATCAAAGAAGAATCCAAGACGGATTTGGATGTCTAAGAGGTTGCAATGTTAGAGAAGATATGGATCATGTCATGGTCAAATGTATACAGCTGCTTCAAGTAGTGAATTATCTCAACAAATGGGGATTTGGTTTCCCTATTTTTGATTCATTTCAAGATTACTAGAATTGGATGGAAATATAAGTAGATAGTCAAAGATTCATTATTAATATTTATTGTAATGCAGTACACCTCTTTTGGCATGCAAGGAACAAGTTTCTTCATGGAGGGAAAGATGATACTGCTAAGGAGATTACAATAAACTCGGTTTGCTATGCTTTGGTATATTTTATGGGAGATAGCAAGAAATTGGGCGACTGGGATATTAATCAGGCGAATAGACAGCTAAATCATTGGTACCCCCCTCCACCCGAGTGGATCAAAATTAATGTGGATGCATCTTTGTCGAAGTCTTATAAAGCGGGAGTGGGAGTTGTAATTCGAGATTGTAGAGGAAGACTTCTTCTAGATAATGGACACACTTGTATTCATTGAGACATTTCATTTCTTGAGCTTTTGGCGATACAAATGCTAAAATACATTAAAAAATATTGGATGGAAGGTTACAAAGGGATAATTATTGAAGGAGATAACCACAACATAATCAGATTTTTAAAAAATCTGAGCGGTAATTGGAAAGATAAGCTTGTTTTCTTAAAAGATTTCAATTTTTTTGTTTTTAATTGGTAAATAGAGGTTGTAACCTGTTAGCCAACTTATGTGCTAATTATGCTTTCTTTAACAATTTTTTTTGTGATGAATTAGCTACAAATAAGATTCCTCCTCTCTTTAATCAAATGTTAAAGGAGGAATCAATTTACGGTATTAGTTTGTAATGGTTTTCTTTTTTATTAATGCAATTTAAATGCTTTCCTCAAACAAACAAAAAAAAAAACATTTACGATGGAAATTTCACCAAAAATCCCATGGAAACATGTAGCATAAATAAAAAAAATAGCTCGTGCCATCTATTTTTGAGCTTTCCAATAATACAAATCCAAATGGTTTAAAAGCAATAACTAAATGTAGAAATAAAAATAATAAAATAATATAATAGTAACATTCCAATAGCTCCAATAAATAATCACATTTCATACAAGTTTTTAATTGTTATAACACTATTAAAGTTTCAATTGTTTTATAAATCAAAAGAATTAAAATGCATCAAAAATATTTTTTAGAAACTCTAGGTGGAATTTGTATCATCTCTCTTATGCTTGGCCGATATAAATGTTGGTTAATTTCTACCAATCTTCTCTCTCAAACTCCTAAGCTCACCTAGTATCTGAATGTTAATGTCCACTTAGGTTTTTAGGATATTTTCTAACTCATGTGTCAAGTTAGCAACCTATTTGCTATATAAACTCTCTTATCTGTTTGTGGAGTAGTTCATAGTAGAAGAGGACTATCCCTCATATGCGTAGGCTTATGAGCCTAATCCATAGACCTGTCTCTTCTATATTCCACCTATTGCTTGCTACCAAGTGCAGTAGTTAAAAACATTTATAAATCTTTTAGAAGTAGCCTCACCTGTTGTAGCCTGGCTCCCTCAATGTTGTGTATACTCGTCCTACAAAACATAATATAAGATTAATTATTGTATAATCATCGCTTATAATATATATTTACATATATGTCATGCTCAGGCTAAATCAGCATGTGCCCATCAATAGTCAGTGTTGCTTCAACCTATGTGGAAGGTTGAGTTGTAGTCGAGGTGGAAGGTCTAGTTGCATAGGGTTGAGGGGTGGTGGGTAATAGAATGGTAGAACATATAGTGGATAGTGATAACTTGCAAAAAATCCCTGAGAAGATGGTGGGGGCAGTATGCGTAAAAGGGAGCCATAAAGTAGGTTTTGGTGACGTGAAAGCAGGGGTTTATGGAGTAAACGGAGGACTCCCTATAGAAGGGGTAGGTAAAGAAGAGATAAGCTGGATATGAGTGATAGATTATGAAAATGAGGTCCCCTCAGTACCCTATCTCTACTGGATCCTTCACTAGTATTCTTCCTGCAATTTAAAAAAAATATAACCAACTGCCTATGGGACTCATCACCTCCAAAATACATCTTTAAAAAATAAATGAAACAATTAACAAAAATTTGTATTTTTATAAAAATGTAAGAAATTAATAAATTAAATGCATGTAACGAAACTACTGTATGTATGCTAACATTTAAAAAAAAATGTACTATATGTTTGCTAATATGTAGAAAAAGGAATGTCTATATGTATGCTAATATGTAAAAAAATCTACTTTATATATACTAACATTTAAAAAAAGGAACTACTATATGTATATTAACATGTAAAAAAACTAATAGGTGATTCACATTTATCTCATAACTATTAATCATTAATTGATTCATTTTATTTGACCAAACCACATCCTCACTATAAACATATGCAGTCTCCTTAATTTTTAAGTCTACCTCCTCTAACTATAACTCAGATTTATTAACTATAATTTGATCATCTATATCATTACCAGACTCTTTAATGTTTGACATAAGCTCTTCTTGATGTGTTGTTGGTATTTATTCACTATTCTCAATAACCCCATAAGTTTAGTATTAATAACTACAAGCCAATCTTACTTACCCCACTGTCTACCTAGATAGCTAGCAAATAATACTTAGGTACCCTAGCTAGAAAAGACAAATGAGTTATATTTTTCATATCTTCTACCTCACTTTACTACTGTAATATCAGAAAGTGGATGCACCCTTGTTCCTATATTTTGCACTAGATCAAATAATTCAAAATTAAAAAGATACAATTTATTCCCTTCACTAGGAAATTCCAACTGTAGTACTTATTGTATCTAATAATACTCACAATCATCATCTATAAGATTATTCTCTTTCACACATACACCATAATTTTCTATTTTTTGACCTTAATACCAATCTTTGGATTGAAATCTATAAGCATTAATAAAAAATGGCCAATATTTTACTGCTCTCATATGCCCCTAAGCTTGATTCATCCATCCTTGTTCTTGCAAATTTTTGGCTTCATTTTCGACCTGATTGGGTAGAAAATGTAGCTATGTTACTATAATTTTCACTAAGTTAATTATTTTTATATAAGGTTGAAATGACTAGTCAAAATATATACTATTTCTTTGATCCAATTTAGAAATTCATATTCTACTCACTTTTTCCTATTCTAATAGAAATATTGTAGTCAGACCATTAACAAACTTCATACAAAAGTTTTGAATTTAGGGTCTTTATGTATGAGTCTATCAAATTTATAGAATCTTTACTCAAACTTACACGAGATATGGCTCAACTTCAACATAATAAAGCAGAGTCTACAATAAGGAAATTCGCAACTTGTTATCTGTCAAATACCGTATAGTATAAAAGCCTACTACCTTGCCAAATCCATTGAATACTGATATGTTACTGGTAGATGGATATACATCTGGATTACCTAAATTTTGAGGAACAGTACTCCTTATTGATTAAACTTTATGCCAAAGTAGTATGAGCAAAATTGAGTAGTCTCATACATTAAGTATGCTTCATATATTAATCATTCAGGTCATGCTTTATTATTTACAATATCCTTACGTTTATTTAAGTACTTAAGTTTATTTAAGTACTTGAATGATGTATGGTTTTGAATTTAAAACTTGCTAATAATATTGTATATGTTATGTTTGCAAAAAATTACCACTCAAAAGGATACATCCATCGATATTTAACATGTCCAAAAACTCAAGTCTCATATTGTAAATGCATAAGCAAATGCTCCATGAAGTTAAAAAACTCTAGAGGAAAAATCTTCTTAAGCTTACACAGACTAAAAGGAATGTTATTTTCAATATGGAAAAAAGCTTCTTCATTAAGTCTTGATGAGCATAAGACCTAGAAGAAAATACTTAGTTCTATTAAGGGATTTAAGATTGAATCTGGAAGAAAGCAATGGGTAGCAAACATTTCATGAAAATGTGAAATTTATGGCTTTTCAATCCAAACAACCTTCATAATCTCATGTCACCACATTTATTGACGTTTTAAACATATCCATCAGGTGACTTTAGGCTCTAAACCTATTCTCAAATTGCACGCTACCACTTTGAAGTGAAGGTGAATATTGCTTTATGCTTAAGAAGTTTATCATTTCTGCCTTCCTCAACTCAAGCATTTTCCACCAAGAAATATCCTTTAAATCCATCTTGCTTTTACATTATCTTTAGATTTTCCCTTAATGTCCATCATTGTATTGGACACATATTCTATTCTTCTATATATGCATCACATCAAAATTATGTCTTTTTTAATTTTGTTCTCCAATATAGAAAAGACCAAAAAATACTCTTCATTGTCCAGTTATGAGTAACTCCATACTCGGGCACTTTCTGAATAGCTAATAATAGAGAATAAATTATCATTGGTATAAAATTTAATCTTTCAAATATCTTCTCATTACTTATCCTTGGCGGAGGTTGTGTCGTCTCCACTTTTATTTTTATAAAAGTATCCTTATTTTTCCTGAATATACGGTTTACATCTAAGAACATGCAGTGACAGTCAAACCAAGTGTTTTATCCACCATGCTTCAAAGCGAATGATTAAATATTTTCCATGTAATATAGGCTAGCTTGCTTTCCTGTAGTTCTCCAACTAGAAAGCTTATCGTATTCTAGGAATTCTCCAACTGTATAAAGTAATGATGTCCTCAACGTAAAATTTTATTTGGTGGATATATCATATATGGTAACTCCTTCATCCAAAAATAAATTTAAGTTATTGATTAAAGGTTACAAGAACACATCTATCTTTGCCTTTGGATTGTGTGAGCCTGAAATAATAAGTGTAAGAAACATAGGGTATATTCATACACAACTTTGGAGGATGATTTTAGGGGTGAATATCATGAGCCATCAAGATTAAGGCTAGAAATGTTCGCTAAACTAAGTAAAATCATCTGCACATAAACCTAATCTTATATTCCTTAGTTCTCTAACGAAGGTAGGATGTGTATGATCAAAGTGTTTATAGGATATGATTTTGACAAAATTGCTACAACACCTACTCGTGAGCTATGTTCCTTATGCCATCTCATATATGCAATAGAACTCATATATGCATATAAATGTTATAATATGGGAAAGATGGGTAAGTTGATTAATCAATTGACTAACACATCCTTCTGATTTCTTTTTTTCCTAGAATTTGGTTAAAACCTTGGTGCATAACAATAATGACATGCACTCTCTAATAAATTATCCTTATAGTACAACATGCATCCATTAATACAACAATCTATTTTTATAACTATCAAATCAAGTTTGAAAACTAATTTTTAGTCAGGTATAAATTTGTTGGAATTATATTACCTATTGGGTTGGTCACCTTAAGTAGGCAATGAATTGATTAAAGCATTATCTAGGTACATTGTATATTGTCTTTATTATTAACATCTTCATAGCTACAAATAACTCTGAGTAAGTAGTGCACCCATACAAAATTGGTTGTTACACAGTGTAAAATAAATCATAGAAGTTTTATGCTTCCTTATTTTAGGATTAATCTATATATTGCTGAATTGTGGCCCAAATTCATCATAAATCATTCTTCAAATGTCCTAACTCTATCTTATTTTACTATGTTGAAACTTATAGATGGACTGCACTGACAGTTGAAATGAGTCTCAGACTCACTATGTGAAATCCAATATAAATATTCTAGCATGAATCCTTTGCGATATAGATCAAGAGTAATCTCATCTAATGTGAGGTAGACTTGATTTTTTGTGTTTGGAACATAGACAATGAAACCTAACATAGACAATGAAACCTATCCTCTAATATAAAAGAAGGTAATTGACACACTTCCTAAATGAAATAATTCACTCCATTTAGAAATTCATATATTAATGTCTTACATCCATGCAAAATTTGGTTATAAATCCAATTTCTATACTTTTGAATATCCATAACACACTTGGACTATAAATTCCTAACACCAAATAATGATATTTGTATCAATTTAACAAAATAAATAAACTAATGCACTTAAATATACATATACCCCAATTTCTCTATGCATGAATGTCAATAATACCTAATCTAATCTTATGTATGTTAAATGTGTCATAGTTCACGTGTTTGGTAAATATGTTTACCAATTTAAAGTCTAATATCAACATATAACAATTCTACAACTCTCCTTAGCTACATGGTTTCAATATATTATAGAATTTTAAATATTATATGTTTTCTCCAAAATAGAGATGTTCTACTTCTCACTTGATCCACTATTATCCCAATAATTTCACCTATGTGTAATCATCAAAATATCACAAATCCAATTTAGATTCTTTCTAGACTCCTTATCGATAGGTCTGAATAAATCCACAAGATATATTTACAATTATATTTAGTGTTATCATCAAAACAATATAAGTCAAATTCTATCTTCTTAGGCCTGCTATATCAATAGGTCCAAATAAGTCCTTACAAGATATCTCTATGTGTACTTAGTGTAATGTTGACCTCATTTTTGTATGAGGTCACTAAGACCCTTCCAGAAGCCAGATTTAATCCTAGACCCTAGGATCCACTCTAGACCTTAGGATCCTTCTAGATCCAAGACCTTAGAGCCTATTCTAGAGCCCAGGATTCCCTTAAATCCTATATCTTAGAACTTTCCTAAATCTTAGGATCACTCCAACTTCAAATCAATCTCCACCCTTGATCAATCTCAATTTTAAATCAATTCCTATATTTAATCCACTTCAATTTCAATTTGATTCCTACATGTGACTAATTTGAATCTCAAACTCTATCCAACTCAAGTCCAAATTAATTTAAACTTCAAATCAAATCCAAATCCAGAAGTCTAAACTCAAATTCAAACTCTAGAGGCCCTGTCCTGAACACCCTTTTTAGAGATTTTTCAAACATTTCAAAACCCAGTCAAATGGCCTTTGATTCAGGGTCTATCACTTGCAAAGTAATAAGACATGTCTCTAAAGGCTACCCCCCAATTTTGAGCTCATTCTGAGGTCTCTGACCCCAGAATCTGACTTAAAATTCAAAGGCTGTAAAACCTTCAAATATTTACAGCCTATGCCACTGAGCATAACCCTTTTGAGATCTTGACCTTGGAACCCTTATCCAAGCCTCCAATCACTTCCAGACCTTTGAATTTAACCCATTGAGCAGTAAACTGCATTTTCCAGACCCATTTTTGACCATAGTCGACCAATAGGTCAAAATTGACCAAAACACCCTTATGGGGCTCAAATGGGGATTTCAAACCAAATGAGCTCCAAATGGGATGCAACCACCTTTGACAAATTTCAAATATCATTTCAAATCTTTTGAACCCATTTCCAACCCTTGAGTCAACCTGGTTGACCAAGTCAACTGGTTTGACCCAAGGGGCCCTTTAAGGGTCCAAACATGTGTTTTGACCCAAATGACCTCTCTAAGTCACCCAACCACTTCCATTGACCTCAAAATGCCTTTTCAAACCTGTTGAGCCCAAACCCAGACCCTGGGTCAACCTGGTTGACCAAGTCAACCTAGGTTGACCAAACAAGTCCTTAAGGGCTCAAATGGTGATTTTGACCAAATTGACCCCTCCAAACCCTGGGACCACATCCAATAGACTCAGGATGACATTCTGAATTTATTGAACCCATTTCTAGCCCTTGAACCCAACTGGTTGACCAAGTCAACCAGTTTTGGCCTAGAAGCCCATTAAAGGCCCATTAAGCCTTCTTAATCCATTTGACATGCTTGGCTTTTGGAACCACCCTCCAATCCACCTAATCAACTCATTTGAATCACCTAATTGAAAAATTCATAACCCTTGATGGAGTTGACTGGTCAACCAGTCAACTCAAGGCTTAAGAGACCATTTTGTATGGTCAAACCTTTTTAATCCATTGGACCTAGCTCAAGCCACACCCATCCAGCCACTTGGAGAGACTCCATGACCTGCTTGGATGCCACATCAGCCCCATTGACCAGTTGACTGGTCAGTTTGGTCAAACCTAGGGTTTAGACCCTTCTAAAAGGTCCTAATCAGCCTTTTAAGCCTTTTTCCCTGATTTAACTCCCCAAGGCTGACCTATTAGTGACCTAAAGCCCTCTAATAGGCCCTCTAACCAAGCTCCATCCCTTGTTTAGCCATAAGTGGCAATGTTTCCTCTCACTCATCCCAAGTCCACCCAATAAGAGCAAGGCTTGTCCAGCCTTTTCCGCAGCCTTCCAGCTTTCCCAGGGACAGGTGGCGTCATCTGGAGAGCCCCTGCATCAATCCTAGCCATCCAATCTAGCCCAGCTCGTTTGAATAGGGAGAAAGGCAACTTTTGAGCAATATTGATCAAAGCAGCCTCTCTCACTAACCCTAGCCTCCCAGATCGAACTCTCAGTTCGTTTTGAATCTCCAGGGCCTCCTCTACCTTCCCACTACAAAATCCAAGTGGTTGCACGTCACCGGCGGCGAGTTCTCCGGCGAAACCACCACCTAGACCGTCCCAAGCCTATAGCAGCCGATCCAGACGCGTTCGAGCTTGGATTTTTGCTGGGAATCTTCACTTGGACAGTCTACAAGCTCAACCATCCAGAAATTTCGAAGATCTAACGGTATAACTCCCTAAAACCCTAGATCTAGGTCACATTAGTTAGATCTAAATAGCTTTACGCTTTTAGGGTCTTAGCTAAAACAAACTATTCCCCATGATTTCTGTTCATGTCCTTAATCTATGTTTAAAATTTCAAGTGAAATGATCGATCCGATCAAAAGAACGAGGCGAAAAACGTTTTCTAGGGCGTCTCGGTAGGCTGCCGCAGGTGTACGTTTTGTGAGCCGTTGATTTGATGATCAACGGCTCGGATCTCGTCATCCCGCGGTCCATACAATCGCGTGTATCAAATGTTTGTATGGATCACGAGCTGGCGAGATCTCCAGCGTTCGTTCGAAACCGCGCGATCAGAGATCAGCCGTCCGATCTCTTCTCACGAGATCGAAACGCAGGATTCAATCTAGACCGTCAGATCGGGTACGCGAACGATCGGACGGCCGTAACCACGCGCTGACGTGGTTAAGTGGAAAACGCGTGAACCCTGCGCCGCCGCCACGCGTTCGATCCCGCGCCCGCCACCTGTCCTAATGATTGGCTGCTGGTTTAATTAAGGGGTTTTAATTAAAATTAAAACCATTTAATCACAGACACTTCAAAAAAATATTAAAAAATAAATACTGGTCAGAAAAATAAGTGTTTTATATCAAACTGCTCAGATTTTTGAGGGCTTTAATTTAAAAATAGAATCATTTAAAAATATTATGTATACTTTGAGCAATTTTAAATATTGATTATTTGAGTATTTTAATTATTATTTAATTAAAATAAATATAAATATTTTCAAGATTTTAATAAAAAAACTTTTAGTCCTTTTTTTTAATTTCAGAACATGTCCTTAGAGCTGTTTTGACAAATTTTGACATTAATTTGAATTATTTTCATATCTTAATATTTAATTAATATTTAATATTATACTAATTATTCTAAAATTTAAATTTTTTTTTGAAATAACCCTAGATCCGTGGGTTTCTCAACTCTTTAAGACTTATTTTAATAATATCTTCAATGATCTTACTTTAAAATATACTCTTGTATATATTTAGATATTTAGACATTTATGTATATTAAAAAAAAATATTTTAAGATTATATGTATATCTAAAGTTTTGATTATTTGAGAGACCTCCTTTGAAAGTTTAAGTGTAGATGGATAATGCTTGAATGGAAATTATGGGGATTGAGTAGTGCATAGTTGTATCTTGACTATTCATTAATCAAGGTTCTAGTTAAATTAATTTTGATAGTTTTTTTTTTTTTTTTTTTTTTTTTTTTTTTTTTTTTTTGGCATGCTTAGGTTATACACACACCACTTAGCCTAGGCTCTCCTAGATCTAAGGATTTGTTTGATTGTGTGTTTGCTTATATGTTAAGTTCAAGGGTTAGCAAAAATATCGATTTGAACCCATCAAACCTAGTGTCATTAAGGACAAAAATTAAGGACATATTTAGGAGACTTAGAAGTTTTTTTTTTAATAATTAGGATACATATTCTTATGACTAGAAATTTTCAAATACTTGAACCTAGTGACATGCACAGCCCCTAGGAGAACTCTCACTGGTTTTGGAAATCATTTAGACCCTTAATTAATTTTCTTAAGTTTAAGTCTTAATTAAGCCATTAAACCTTCCGGAAAATCTAATAAATCCATTTTAAACCCAAAAAATATGTTTAACCCCTCTAACTGACCAGAATTAAACCCTTAACCAATGAAATTAAAACCAAAATTATTTGACAGCAATTTGAACCTTAATCTAATTTTTTAGTAAAAATCAATATTTAATTCATTTAATTAATTAAAAAATATTAAAAATTCCAAAAATTTCCAAAACACTTGGAAATCTCTCCTTAGGTCATTTCTGACCTTTGGAGTTAATTTCAAGGAGTTTGGGACTCATTTGGAGAAAAATCATAAAATGGCCCTCTAATTAAGTAATTTTCAAAAATTCCATAATTACCCAAACTTCAAACATTCATAACTAATTCCAGAAAAATCCAAATCACCCAAACTCACTTGCATTCAATTCCTAATAATTCCTAGTATTTATCAAAAATATTAAATTCCAGAAATCTGCAATATTTCAAAAAGTCAACAAACCGGTCAAATCTAGTTCAAATCTAGTTCAAAACTTCAAACCTTTGTAATAAAATGTAGAAAAATCCGATTTCAACGTACTTACCTTCTAACTGATTGTAGTAAGGTCTAGTATTTTAATAAAATACAAACATTCCATAATTTGAGCTTAATAAAAAAATTCAACTTTTGACCCTTTAATTAAATGATTAAAATATTCAAAAATTCATAAAGCTCAAATCATTCTAAAACTCCAGAAAATATTGGTTTAATTCTTAAAACACTTAACAAACCCTTCAAAACACAACAACCACCCTAAAGTTGAAGTTTATTGGCTGGACTACTCCGGGCTGCGGGGCTAAGTGTCTTAAGGAGGCTGGTTCCTCAAGCCTGGTGGCACAACGCAAACGAATGGATTCTAAGGGGTGTTAAACCTTAAAATAGATTAATTTTTAATTATTTAACGCTTTAAAATCTCTAATTCAATTACATTAATTTGGTTTATCGGCTGGACTACTCCGGGCTGCGGGGCTAAGTGTCCTAAGGAGGCTGGTTCCTCGAGCCTGGTGGCACAACGCCACGAATCAATTAATGGCAAACTTAAATTAATCAAGCTTTTAAAATCAGTAACTAACTCATTTTAATATTAATCCACTCTTTTAATTCTAACCAATTTAAATAATTTAATTAACCCCGATTGCTACTAGGTAACCCAGGCCTACGAGGCTATTAGCTTAGCCCCAAGGAAGGTGAAATAAACTTCACGGCTTCGGTGTGAAACAAAGGAAGCAATCAATTAACTTCTAAAATATTTCCAATTAAAATTCTTAATTCATTAATATTTAAATTTTAATCTAAACCCCCCCCCCCCTTTCTAAGCCTTAACAAATCCAAACTTTTAGACAACTTCAATTAATAACTCACTTTAGGATCTACCCCAGCCACACGACCTTTCTCACACACTTTAGATGATGTGCTAGGACAACCAATTCTAGATCTAGGTTAGGCCGATGTTTACTTTACTGCTGTGTGTCGGATTTTTCGTAGTTTTCACTGCATGTTGTGGATGAAATTGCTTTGCTGTGTCTGCTTACTTTTTCTGTACTCTGTGGATAGATTGATGTGTTTGGCGACTAGATTACCCTTAGGTTAGGTACGATCTGGATGTTGACACAGTTTTCTGCAGGTGGCCACGCTCATGCAGGGCAATATAAAAAGGGGGCAAATCAAAAAAATGCATAAATATTATAAACTCTTTGCACAGGTGCTTCAGCTGCTAAAGCCCCCAAATCATAAAAAGAGCGTGGCCAGTGTGTTTACTTTCTTTTCTGCTCATATACAACTGCTTGGGAATAACTGCTTTTTTTTTTTATATATTAATTGCTTAGGATAACCCTGCAGGTGAGTCTAGATTTTTATTTTGATATCAATGTAATTTGTGCAAGTGTCAAGTGTTGTGAAAGTTTATTTTGAGTTGGGATACATAGATCCAAAGCTTGGATTCCAAAGAGGAAAGGATACCCCTTTGGGGAACACTCCTTTTCCATTTGGAAATCCAAATTTGGATCATACCTCTTCCTTACCCAAAGAGGAAAGAGTGGCCTTCCCCTTAGAGGGAAGTGCCCTCTTGTCCATTTGGGTAATCCACTACGAAGATTCCAAGAAGATTGAAGAAAAGGAGTCCAAAGAAGAATGAAATTGAAGATTTGAAGACTTGAAGATTGAGAGTATCCCACTCAAAATAACTTGCGTCATTACTAGGCTTAGAATCTGGGTTGTTGTCAGTGGTGCCCGGCCACTTTACTTTCTGTAATATTCTGGTTTGTAATAAGCAAGGCAATTCTGCCTATGGACATTTATTAATTAATTTGTATTTGATTTGATGATTTGATTGCCTTTAGGATTACTTGTTTTTACTAGTTTTTTTGGCGATTGCATGCCGCTCTTTGTTTTCGCCTGGATACGCGAGGCTCGTGAGGGTGTGAAATTTTTATACTCATAATCTTAAAAGTCTAAAATTTTAGTGAGTCTAAATAACATAGAAAGATAACGAATCTAGGGAATTAGCCGGGGATCGCCCCCGGGGTCGCATGCATATTTTAGCATTCTTCTTTCCTTGTTTTAGACCCTTCCCCGCCTGCGGGTAGAGTCCGGATAGTCTGACCTATGAGGACGAGGTGCCGGACCTGGGGAAGTCCAGTCTTCTAAAAAATTATTTTATAAGCCTGTTTTTAAAAATTTCAAGCATATTTGATTTGAGGTTGTTAACCAGCACACATTGCATTAGATACAAATTAAAGAGTCAAAATTTTAAAATCATAGTCCTTAGCATTTTTAGCACCCAACATAAGTCAAAGGGGCCAATTAGGAAAATCTCTAGATGTCGGCCCCGCCTCCCCAAAACTTTAATTATAACGTCCCTACCACTCTTTCATAAAAGACCGGATTCATCTATTTTAAATCGATTAGGTGGTTAGCTGGCTCCCTAATCCAGGCCGGGGTAAGTCCAGACCTTGCACTGCATTAGTTAGGATCGGACGACTGTGGTCCAGCGTCCAAAATAGATTTAGGTTCCGGGGCAGATCTTTGATTATAAGACCCCAAACTTCGGGAATCTAATCCCAAATTTCTAATAAAATGCTCAACTCTAATTAAATATCATTTCAAGTCCAAAACATAAAGCCCAACACTTAGATTAAGTTGGGACATTTCCGGATGGTTCTGGAATCTCAAAGTGTCCCCTACCTCTCTTCCTTTAACTCCGTTAATAACTGCTCAATTTTGATCCATTCCCTTTTGAGTTTCCAAAATTCACTTCTCTTTTTGATATCACTCCTAGAAATTCTAACAAAATTTTGCCATTATTTTAATCGAGAGTTTTCGTAGGAGATTTTATCTCCCTACGATGTAATTAACTACGAGGGCTTGCGCTCGTAGGAGATTTGGAACCCCACACACACCTGGTTTTAAAGAAAACTCAATTTCTAAAACTTCATTAGATTTCTTTGGGAAAAGTTAAATAATGATCATCGTGGTCGCATTACAAGAATTATCGCAGAATGGTGTTATTTCCCTTTGGGGAGATACATCCTTCTTCGATAAGGCTTTGGATGCGAATACGATGATCATATTTCTTGAATATTGTAATTAGGTACTCAGTTGAACTATACTTTGTCCCCTCGGGGCCATATAAAGTTCTTCTTAGAACCCGATCATAGTATTCAAGATGGATTTCATAATTCTAAGTCTGAACACCGTTATGAAATTTTATTTTCATCCTTCGGGGTGATATACTCTTTCTAACGAGTCGATTCGACCTTAGAATTAGAACTTAACCTTAATCTTAAAATCCCCAAAGAAAACTAATATTTTTCAAAACCTGTTTTCCAAAATTCCACCAACAAAAAAATGGCACGCCCGGTGGAACAAATCTCTCTCTCCATCTTTAATAATGGCAAAATTTTGTTTCATCGGTAGTCTTAACTACCTTTTCTTCCGTTGGTCCCTTTTCCCATTTCTTCCTTGGGTGAGTGTGGCCAACATCTAAAAATAATAACAAAATATTAAAAGAGAGGTTTCACCTCAAAATTTAGTTTTTCGTTCTGATTTTGACCTTCTGCCCCAGCACAACCTGTGAGGCGATAGTGTCAAATCAGATCTCTGGATATCCTTTTTAATTTTATGGATTTATGGTCGATAAATTTTTTGTTCAACATATAAATCCTTAAAATTGAAAAGCATTCAAAATTTTTGATTTCATCCCAAAACTTGTTAGTTTTAACCCCCTCACTTCCCCTTTGATTTTTAAGGGTGGGGAGGGTTAAACTTTTCCTCCTTACTTGAGCTTTCTTACAATTCCATAAGCCTTCGGGCAAGGGGAAACTCTGTCCGTTGTGTTTTGGAACCTGTAAGAAAACCCCTTTCAAATTCTCAAAATTTTCAAAAAAAATTATTATTATTTCTCAAACTCCAAGTTGTCATGTGTTACCCCATACGACTCCCTCGTGGGCCAACATATGTCATACTTTCAAAAAAATAACAATGAAATACTTTTCTACCATTCTTTTCAAAAAAAAAAAATCTAATTTCAATCATTTTCTTTAACTTTCAGAAAATTTCAAATGGCTGGCCAACTGATTTTTCTTTTGACCGAGAGTTGTCCTCAACTGTTAATGACCAAGGGAGCACTGTTATTTTTGGAATGGGATTCAGTACTCTAGAGCTCTCTATGGATGGACACCAGATTGTGAGCCTGGATGCCAGTAAGGAAACTCCCCCAGTAGTTGAGTTAATTGTGGGATCTGCACCCACCTTGCCAGTAGTCAGTGATGATCAGGAACAGCCTGAACCAGTTGTTGAGCCTCCCACTGAAGTTAAGTCTGTTTTTGAAGAAGGGTCTAGTTCTGGACTTAGATTTACCACGAAAAATCAGAAGAAGAATTACTTGAGGAGACTTAGGAAAAAAATCTCTAAGGCTAAGAAAGTTCTACCCTTTAAGACCTTGGCTCAAGTAGAACCTGAGGCTGTTGAGGAGCTACCTATTCCTGCTTCCTCTCCCCTCCTGAAGGGAAGTCGCTTTTACCCCCTGGCTTCAGCTCAAGGGGAGGAGAGGATAGCTAGGATAGCCCGTTCTCCACCATGCCCGGTCGACTACTCGACCAAGAAGACTCAGAAAGAAAAACACCTTCAAAAGACAAGAACTTTGAGAAACATAATTCATACTTGCGCTGCACAGACTGGGCAGACTAAAGAGGAATATGTGAAACAGTTAAAGGGAGTGATCTCACATCGCTTCCAAAAAGAAGTACTGAAGGAAGAAGTATCTGAAGCAAAGAATTTAACCCCTCAATTCGTTAGGAAGAATAAGAAGTATGCTAGACAGCCCGCTACTTCGGTACTGTTGATGGATATCACTGGGTGCCACGCCCTCTGTCCTCTCAAACAGAGGGTATTGTGTTGACTGGGTCCGAGAGAGGCCGCCACTCTACTGGTAGACCCCCGGTACCCTCACATAAACCTTTAGATTGGCCTCAGTGGTTGTCAAACCAAAGGGGGTTGAAGTCCAAAAGTCTGTGGACCTTAAAGGAAAAAGACCTAAATCTCCTGAAAGGAGATATGTGCCAAAGAGGACCAAGTTGGAGAGTCTGCCACCACCTCCTAGAACTTCTAAGTTCATTCTGCAGCTCCAACGAGTTTCAGCCAACCCCGCTCCGAGTTCAGTTGAATTGATGGATGTTCAGGCTAGTACCCCAGTTGTTACAGTTGATAATCTTGCCGCGGTCAGTTTAGCTCCGGATCCAATAGTCACCGTTCCTGTTACCCCAGTTGATGATCCCCAAAGTTCGAGTGTCATTCCTAGGCCCCTTAGTCAGGTGTCTGAGGACCTTACCTTACCAGATGTGGGAACTATCACTTTACAAGCTCCTACTTCTCCTGAGGAATATGTCCCTCTCCCTGTAGAGGATGCCACTCTTCTGACTACCAGTTCTGGGATAGTCGAAGAGGAGAGAATTGACCAGGATTTAGAGATGGAAGATGAACCATATACAAAGTCTCAACCAGATCCTAATCCAAAACTTACAGAAATCATTGCCCTTATGGATTCTGAAGAGTTGTTTGATATGGCTGAGTATAAAGGATACTTACCCCTTGACCCTAAATCGATTGGGGATAGACCGGTCGAGGAGGTAGTCCAAGAAATAAGGAACATCTTGTTGAACAAAGAAGGAACGGCTTCTTTTGACCCCGATATGGATGATCTCCTTGGAGATGAAGATGATTATGTTGGGGGCATTCATGTGGTTGAAACTAGAGGATCCAATAAAGAAGCTAAGCCTAGCAAGCGCCGATTTGTTAAAGATGATGATCCGCATGCTGTCGAGTCAGAGTCAGATGAGTCTGTGAAAGATAGAGATGAAGAACATATAAAAAACTTGGAGACTCAGCTTGCTAGCATGATGTCACAAGTTAGAGAGATGCAAGAGAAGTTGGACAAATCACAGCAAGAGTCTTTTGTGATCCACCAGTCAGCTCGAGAGCTCACAGAAAAGGCCAAAAGGGCAAAACTTAATTCCAGACCTCTCGAGTCACCACCTGTGACTCTCCCTTGTCCAGTAGAGACACCTCCAGTTCACCCTGTAGTCTCCTCCGTTCCTTCAATCCCACCTCAGAAGGATATCAAGCAATTAATTGAGGACCAGGTAAGGGAGGCCTTAGCCCAGGCTCAAGGAACTGTGTCTATTTCAAAGGGTAGACCCTACCCCGAGGAATATGACTTAGTTCCTTACCCAAAAGGTTTTGTGCCACCAACTTTTAAAGTTTTCACCGGAATTGAAAATCCGAGACAGCATTTGGCCCACTTCCGAGCAAGCTGTTGCAACGCAGGAGGGTCAGATGCTCTACTATTTCGCCAATTTGTAAGTAGTCTATCCGGCATTGCTTTTGAATGGTACGCTGATCTGCCCAATGGTTCAGTAAGAACCTTTAGCGACCTAGAAAACCTCTTTCTTAAGAGATTTTCTGGAGCGCAACAACTGTGGGCGATCTCGTGGTTGAAAAGCAAAAGCCGGGAGAGTCTCTAGTTGAGTACATCTTGAGGTGGCGAAACCTCTCGATGAAGTGTGAACCCCAGTTGCAAGAACAACATGCTGTGGAGATCCTGTTGAAGAATATCCACGGTCCTGTTGCTTTTCTCCTGAAGGGTTTCACTATTAAAACTTTTGAGAAACTTCTTAATAAGGCTAGCAATTTGCAGGAAGAGGCTCCTAGGATGCCATTCTTACGAGAGCAGTCTGAGGAAAGGAAGGGTCCAAAACTGGTGAAGACATTTGAAAAGAAAGCTGTGGTCTCAGCAGTAGATAAAGGAAAGAGGCCAGTGATTAGTCAGCCTAGCACTCCACTTCCACCACAGCCACCTCAGAAGCAGCCCTTTCAGATAGTTCCTCAACATACTAGAGATCCCTCTTTCATCCCTTTTAGAGAGAGATTGGCAAAGCCTTATCCATTTAAAAGGGAGTCAGTTAAGAAGATCTTCAGAAGTCTGTTAAAGAAACCAGATTTTCAGTTGCTAGAGGCTAGAAGGCCTGAGGATGAGAGCAAGAAAGATGATCCCAAGTATTGCCCGTACCACAGGATGCTTAGTCACCCTCTTGAGGACTGCGTTGTGTTCAAAGATTGGCTTGAGAGGAACTACACCCAAGGTAACATCATAATACCTAAGGAATACTTGGTCGATCCAGAAAAGGCTTCAATTAAGACCATTTCAGGTAATCCTCTTAACTCTTCTTGTTTTGTTGAAGATGGTTGGGACATTGCTTTGTCCCGGGCACTTAAAAAGTCGATTAACAAGTCTTTTCGTCTTTCTCAACAGCTGACTACGATAGCCCAGGCCCCGGTGTGGAAAGTTGACCTGGACGCTTCGCAGAAGGATGTTGAGCCACTTCCCTCTCCAGTAGTCTTAGGAACTACTGAGAAAAATGTGAAAGAAGAGAAATCTGATTTTGTAGAGAGGAAGTGTATAGATGAGAGATGTATTAGAATGGCGGATGGTGGTGTTAAAACCCTTTCCCCTCTTTTGTTATCTGACTTTTACTTTGCCCCATCAAAGGCGAAGGGTCAAAAGATGAATAAAAAACATCCTTCTACTTCTGTCTTGATGATTAACCATGAATCTCAAATGCAAATTGATGACTCTCCTGCTTTGAATCAAACTCCTAATGAACCAAATATTGAGGTTAGTCAAACCAACCTCCCCGAATCGACTATTCAAGAAGAGGTCGAATGTGAAGCTTTATCAGAAAGTGATTTCCCTCAGATTAATTTCCAAGGAAATCCTATCTTGATAGAACTTTCAGATTCTGACTCACTTTCAGAAAATGATGATCCAACACCTATGGTGTGTGTAGACACTGCCCTAGTTTGCCCGCCCGAAGATGTCGAGCAGGTGCAACTCCGTGGCGGTAAAGTCTTACCCCCTAGGTTGCCCCTTCAAGATAAAGGCAAGCAACCTTCATTCGAAAATCTAAGTCCGGATTCCCCTCAACAACCAGAATTCCCTTTAATTCCTCCGGGTTTCGAGTCTGTCGTTCCTAAGGTTGATTACAATGTTCTAGCCCACCTTAGGAAGTTGCCAGCAAAATTAAGTATTTATGACGCCCTCCTTCTTTCCAAAGAAATGAGGGAGTCTCTAATTAAAGCACTTCTCGATCCCGAGATTTGCTTAACACAGTTGGCTGCAACTTCAGAAGGTGAGGCTCTCTACTTCAAAGAGGTCCCTGGGGTTACCTTTTCAGACGAAGATTTACTCTTGAGAACTGCTGACCACAATCGTCCCCTCTACATTACTGTAGATGTGGGAAATTTCAAGTTATCAAGAGTCCTTGTTGATCCGGGTGCATCGGTCAACGTGATGAACATAAAGACCCTTGCTTATCTCAGAGTTGATACTAGCAAGCTTTCAACCGACAGGTTGGTGCTTCGTGGGTTCAACGAGAAGGGCGAGAGAGCTTTAGGTTCAATCACTCTACTCCTGGAGATAGGAGGTTTAAAAACTGAAGCTAAATTTCATATAATTGATTCAAATACGTCCTTTAACGCACTTCTAGGTAGACCTTGGATTCACGAATATAGAATGGTTCCATCTACCCTGCACCAATGCATTAAGTATCAACGAGATGGCATTGAACATGTGATTAAGGGTGATTTGCAACCATTCTCGATTCAAGAAATTGGGATCTACGAAGATGCTGCATATTTTGTACCAAAAGGGTCCTCGTCCCGTTCTAAATTAGAGATCAAATTTGAGGAGGAAATGGTTGAACAAAAATTCAACCAAAAGAAAGAAAAAGATAAGAATATCAATCAAGAAATGATTCAATCGAGTAGTGAAGACGACTCTGATATTGTTGTCCTCAGACCTCCAAGCACATTACCTCAAAGAGGTGGGAGGATGGCTTTAAGGGCACGAGGTCGAGGCCGTGCTTCATTAGACAGGAGAGCAGCACCCGTGTACATTGATTTGGAATCAGATTTCGATAGTGAGCTAGAAAGTCAAGGTGCTGCCCTCTCTCTCGATTATCAAAACACAAATACTCCTCAAAAATTTGATCTCACCTTAGACCAGGACAGTGACCCTGAGGTAGATATTTCAAAAGTTAAAAGTGACGAGCCTGAATTAACAATGTATGAAAAGCTCACTAGAAGGATTGAGGCCCTTTCTCTAACCCCACTGTCGGCAGGCAGGGTTGTAGGGTTGGAAGTCAAAGTGGCCCCCAACTTGGATGGTGAAGTTAAGAAAGTCCAGAAATTCTTTCCTGGCTTCCTCCTCCGCAAGGGACGAAGGTGATGTAACCCTTGAGGAGGTAGATTTTAATGAATTAATGAAATTACCTTTCGGCTACTTCCCTGTTTGTGTAAGAAATACTTTTTCTAAAGGTTCTATACCATACCGATGGACTAAGGGTCAAGCTAGATACCACGAGAATATTTGGCGAACAAAAATAAATAAAAATCCAATGAGTGGTATTGGCTTTGGAACAGTTAGTTCATTCGACGATGATGAGTATTGCCTAATGATAACTTACCATCTCGATTCTCCAAATGTCCCTACAGATCCTCCTTGTCCTTTGGATGGACTCTGTTTGGAGACTTTAGACGATCCCGATGATCTTCAAGTTCGGGATGCACCCCCTGAATTCGAAGAGGAAATTAAGTCGACAGTCGATGAGTTGAGAGAAATTAACTTGGGAAACGATGATGACCCCCGTCCGATTTTCATAAGTACTCTGTTGAGCGAGGGTGAAACCCAAGACTTAATCCAGTTGTTATTCGAGTTCAGGGATTGCTTTGCCTGGACATATGACGAAATGCCAGGTTTGCCTGCTGAGGTAGCAGTTCACAAACTTGGGGTTCGGCATGATGCCATCCCTGTTAAACAAGCTCCTCGACGCATGCGCTTAGAGATTGAGCAACAAGTCGTTTCTGAAGTTAAGAAATTGGCAGAGGCCGGATTCATTCGAGAGGAACAATACCCCTCTTGGGTGGCCAGCGTCGTGCCAGTTCGAAAGAAAAATGGTCAGATTCGGATTTGTGTCGACTATAGGGATCTGAATAAGGCATGCCCTAAGGATGAGTTCCCCTACCAATACCAGAACTCATGGTGGACATTGCCTCCTCACATGCTATTTTCTCCTTCATGGATGGCTCATCGGGTTATAACCAAATCAAGATGGCCCCTGAAGATGAGAGAAATACGGCGTTCAGAACCCCTATTGGAATCTTTTGTTATAAGGTAATGCCATTCGGCCTAAAGAATGCCGGAGCAACCTACCAACGGGCCATGACCCGTATCTTTGACGACTTAATTCATAATCAAGTTGAATGTTATATTGATGATTTAGTTGTCAAGAGCAAGGTTAAAGAGGCTCACCTGTATGACTTAAGAGTTATTTTCGAACGGTTGCGCCGCTACGATTTGAAAATGAACCCCTTGAAGTGCGCCTTCGGCGTCGCTTCGGGGAAATTCTTAGGATTCGTAGTGAGGCACCGCAGAATCGAGATAGATCCTGCTAAAATTGAAGCCATCTTAGATATGCCATCCCCTAAGAGCCTTACTCAGTTAAGGTCTCTACAAGGTAGATTGGCATATATAAGGAGGTTTATTTCTAATCTTTCCGGGAGATGTCAACCCTTTTCTGTCCTTGCGAAAAAGGATACTAAATTCGTATGGGGCGAGAAATGTCAGAATGCTTTTGACGATATCAAAAAATACCTTTCTAACCCGCCAGTCTTGGCAGCTCCGATTCCCGGAAAGCCATTAATCCTCTACACCGCAGCTCTAGATGAGTCTTTAGGTGCTCTGCTAGCTCAAGTTAACGACGAAGGAAAAGAGAATGCTCTCTACTACCTTAGTCGAAGACTCCTTCCTACTGAAATTCGATACCCGTCAATTGAGAAGCATTGTCTTGCTTTAGTTTTTGCAGCTCAGAAACTGAGGCATTACATGCTCTCCCACTCAATCAGTCTGATTTCAAGAGTAATCCTTTGCAATATCTTATGACCCGACCTACGTTGTCAGGACGTTTAACTCGCTGGTCTATGATATTGTTACAATTTGAGATTACTTTCACTCCTCTTCGTGCTGTGAAAGGACAGGCTGTTGCCGACTTTCTGGCAGCACACCCGCTGCCAGCAGATTCTCCTCTGAATGATGACTTACCCGATGAACAAATCATGAGTTTGGGGAATCTAGCGAGGCCATCTGGGAATTATATTTTGATGGGGCAGCATCCTCCGTAGGATTGCGACCCAACAATCTGTAATTCCTGGAAAGGCTGGAGTCGGTCTAATTTTTATTACACCAGAAAAAGGAATGATGCATTTTTCCTACCACTTATCGGAGCCTTGCACAAACAACGAAGCTGAATACGAAGCTCTGATAACTGGTTTGGAACTTGCAATTCTAATGGAGATTAAAGAGATTAAGATCTTTGGAGATTCCCAACTAGTTATTAACCAAGTCGCCGGAACTTATAAAGTCTTGAATCCGAATCTCCTAAAATATCACCAGTACACACTTCACTTGCTGGAACAAATCCCCATTGCTACTTTGTATAGGGTTCCCCGTGGAAGCAATTCTGCGGCAGATGCCCTAGCGAAACTTGCAAAGGAATTTGCATGTCCTGAGGAGGATTCCATCCCTATAGAGATACAGGGTCGTAAGACTCTCTCCCTTATAGATTTGGAACATATTAGTAAGACTCCCCTTCAGATCCTTTCTGCCTCTTCGACAACTGACGAAGAAGGCGATTGGAGACGACCCTTAGTCGATTACCTTAAAGAAGGGAAGCTTCCCCAGGATAAATCACTCTCCAACCAGATTAAGAAACGTGCCCTATAGTATGCACTAGTTAACGATCTGTTGTACCGTCGATCTTTCGATCACATGTGGCTGCGCTGCTTGAACAAGCGAGAAGCCCAGAAAATTGTTAATGAAGTTCATTTAGGACTGTGCGGTGCTCATCAATCGGGTCCAAAAATGAAATTAAAGATTAAAAGACTTGGATATTACTGGCCTACAATGATTGACGATTGCATGAATACTGCAAAGCACTGTCACCAATGTCAGGTCCATGGTGTGGTTTTACATCAGCCGCCTAATGTGTTACACCCTACGATAGCCTCGTGGCCCTTTGAAAGTTGGGGCACGGATATCATTGGGCCGATTGACCCTCCCTCCGCGAGAGGTCATCGTTTCATATTAGCAGCAACTGATTACTTTTCAAAATGGGCGAAGCAATTCCCCTACGAAACGTAACATCACACCATGTCTTAAAATTCTTTCGTGGCCATATTGTATATCGATTCGGCGTACCCCGCAGAATCATATCCGATAATGGGTCCGCATTCAAGTCTACAAAAATCAATAGTTTCGTAAGGCGCCATAATATTGATTGGAGATATTCGACGATCTATTACCCTCGGGCGAATGGATTGGCCGAGGCCTTCAACAAAACCTTGGTGCAAATTGTCAAAAAGACCCTTGATGATAACAAACGACAGTGGGATGAGCGGTTGGTGGAAGCTCTGTGGGCTTATCGTACCACTTATAGAACCCCAACCCAATCCACCCCGTTTGCATTAGTGTATGGATCTGAGGCTGTTCTACCCTTGGAAATACAAATCCCTTCGCTTAGAATTGCAGTTCAGAATCAAATTACCAATGAACAAAATGCAAAACTACGATTGGAAGAACTCGAAGGCCTTGAAGAGCGACGTCTCCAAGCTCAACAAAGTTTAGAGTTGTATAAATCCCGTATGGTTCAAGCCCATGATAAGTTAGTGCGACCTAGGACCTTCCAAGCGGGAGACTTGGTTTTGGTCCTTCGGAGGCCTATCTTAGCCCATCGGAAGTTGGGAGGCAAATTTGAACCTACATGGGAAGGACCCTTCGTTATAGAGACTGTCTACGAAGGAGGCTCGTATCAGTTAGTAGATTGTAAAGGGAACCACCCAATGCTACCTGTTAATGGGCGTTTCCTTAAGAAATACTATGCTTGATGAAGCTCATTTTATCAATCAATAAAACTTCCTTTTCTTGATTTATAGCTTGATTCTACCTTTTTTTTTTTTAAGTTTTTACGCTCTTCGCCTTTTCCTTAAGGTTAGGTCCTTCCTTCCCTTAGGATTAGACCCGCTAGTGGTGGAGTACGCCCTCTGTGGCACCACCCTGGCATTTGACCCGGAGATTAGTGGTGGAGTACGCCCTTCGTGGCACCATCCTGATTCCCATTCGCTAGTGGTGGAGTACGCCCTTCGTGGCACCATCCTAGTTTGCCAGTTAATTTGCCTATTTGGAGTAAGTCTTCTATCAGCATCCTATAGGCCTAAGGTTGGGTGATGCCCTTCCTTAGACCCAAGGTTAGGTATTCCCTACCTTGGTTTCCAGTTGATCCGTCTACTAGGAGTAAGTCTTCTATCAGCATCCTGTAGACCTAAGGTTGGGTGATGCCCTTCCTTAGACCCAAAGCTAGGTATTCCCTACTTTGGTTTCCAGTTAATTTGCCTATTTGGAGTAAGTCTTCTATCAGCATCCTATAGGCCTAAGGTTGGGTGATGCCCTTCCTTAGACCCAAGGTTAGGTATTCCCTACCTTGGTTTCCAGTTGATCCGTCTACTAGGAGTAAGTCTTCTATCAGCATCCTGTAGACCTAAGGTTGGGTGATGCCCTTCCTTAGACCCAAAGCTAGGTATTCCCTACTTTGGTTTCCAGTTAATTTACCTATTTGGAGTAAGTCTTCTATCAGCATCCTATAGGCCTAAGGTTGGGTGATGCCCTTCCTTAGACCCAAGGTTAGGTATTCCCTACCTTGGTTTCCAGTTGATCCGTCTACTAGGAGTAAGTCTTCTATCAGCATCCTGTAGACCTAAGGTTGGGTGATGCCCTTCCTTAGACCCAAAGCTAGGTATTCCCTACTTTGGTTTCCGGTTAATCTGCCTATTTGGAGTAAGTCTTCTATCAGCATCCTATAGGCCTAAGGTTGGGTGATGCCCTCCCTTAGATTCAAGGCTAGGTATTCCCTACCTTGGTTTCTCCAGTTTCCTTGTCTACTAGGAGTAAGTCTTCTATCAGCATCCTGTAGACCTAAGGTTGGGTGATGCCCTTCCTTAGACCCAAGGTTAGGTAATCCCTACCTTGGTTTTACCAGTTTTCTTTGTCCAATAGGTGTAAGCCTTCCATTAGCATCCTATAGGCTTGAGGTTGGGAGATGATCTCCCTTTCACTCCCAAAATTCTACTTCCATTCGGTCAACGCCAATGTGTGCAGCAGAAGTTCCTTCTACCACACACATTGGGGGTCCATTTGTTGACCTCATTTTTGTATGAGGTCACTAAGACCCTTCCAGAAGCCAGATTTAATCCTAGACCCTAGGATCCACTCTAGACCTTAGGATCCTTCTAGATCAATTACCTTAGAGCCTATTCTAGAGCCCAAGATTCCCTTAAATCCTAGATCTTAGAACTTTCCTAAATCTTAGGATCACTCCAACTTCAAATCAATCTCCACCCTTAATCAATCTCAATTTTAAATCAATTCCTATATTTAATCCACTTCAATTTCAATTTGATTCCTACATGTGACTAATTTGAATCTCAAACTCTATCCAACTCAAGTCCAAATTAATTTAAACTTCAAATCAAATCCAAATCCAGAAGTCTAAACTCAAATTCAAACTCTAGAGGCCCTGTCCTGAACACCCTTTTTAGAGATTTTTCAAACATTTCAAAACCCAGTCAAATGGCCTTTGATTCAGGGTCTATCACTTGCAAAGTAATAAGACATGTCTCTAAAGGCTACCCCCAATTTTGAGCTCATTCTGAGGTCTCTGACCCCAGAATCTGACTTAAAATTCAAAGGCTGTAAAACCTTCAAATATTTACAGCCTATGCCACTGAGCATAACCCTTTTGAGATCTTGACCTTGGAACCCTTATCCAAGCCTCCAATCACTTCCAGACCTTTGAATTTAACCCATTGAGCAGTAAACTGCATTTTCCAGACCCATTTTTGACCATAGTCGACCAATAAGTCAAAATTGACCAAAACACCCTTATGGGGCTCAAATGGGGATTTCAAACCAAATGAGCTCCAAATGGGATGCAATCACCTTTGACAAATTTCAAATATCATTTCAAATCTTTTGAACCCATTTCCAACCCTTGAGTCAACCTGGTTGACCAAGTCAACTGGTTTGACCCAAGGGGCCCTTTAAGGGTCCAAACATGTGTTTTGACCCAAATGACCTCTCTAAGTCACCCAACCACTTCCATTGACCTCAAAATGCCTTTTCAAACCTGTTGTGCCCAAACCCAGACCCTGGGTCAACCTGGTTGACCAAGTCAACCTAGGTTGACCAAACAAGTCCTTAAGGGCTCAAATGGCGATTTTGATAGTTTTTTTTTTTTTTTTTTTTTTTTTTTTTTTTTTTTTTTTGGCATGCTTAGGTTATACACACACCACTTAGCCTAGGCTCTCCTAGATCTAAGGATTTGTTTGATTGTGTGTTTGCTTATATGTTAAGTTCAAGGGTTAGCAAAAATATCGATTTGAACCCATCAAACCTAGTGTCATTAAGGACAAAAATTAAGGACATATTTAGGAGACTTAGAAGTTTTTTTTTTAATAATTAGGATACATATTCTTATGACTAGAAATTTTCAAATACTTGAACCTAGTGACATGCACAGCCCCTAGGAGAACTCTCACTGGTTTGGAAATCATTTAGACCCTTAATTAATTTTCTTAAGTTTAAGTCTTAATTAAGCCATTAAACCTTCCGGAAAATCTAATAAATCCATTTTAAACCCAAAAAATATGTTTAACCCCTCTAACTGACCAGAATTAAACCCTTAACCCATGAAATTAAAACAAAAATTATTTGACAGCAATTTGAACCTTAATCTAATTTTTTAGTAAAAATCAATATTTAATTCATTTAATTAATTAAAAAATATTAAAAATTCCAAAAATTTCCAAAAACACTTGGAAATCTCTCCTTAGGTCATTTCTGACCTTTGGAGTTGATTTCAAGGAGTTTGGGACTCATTTGGAGAAAAATCATAAAATGGCCCTCTAATTAAGTAATTTTCAAAAATTCCATAATTACCCAAACTTCAAACATTCATAACTAATTCCAGAAAAATCCAAATCACCCAAACTCACTTGCATTCAATTCCTAATAATTCCTAGTATTTATCAAAAATATTAAATTCCAGAAATCTGCAATATTTCAAAAAGTCAACAAACCGGTCAAATCTAGTTCAAATCTAGTTCAAAACTTCAAACCTTTGTAATAAAATGTAGAAAAATCCGATTTCAACGTACTTACCTTCTAACTGATTGTAGTAAGGTCTAGTATTTTAATAAAATACAAACATTCCATAATTTGAGCTTAATAAAAAAATTCAACTTTTGACCCTTTAATTAAATGATTAAAATATTCAAAAATTCATAAAGCTCAAATCATTCTAAAACTCCAGAAAATATTGGTTTAATTCTTAACACACTTAACAAACCCTTCAAAACACAACAACCACCCTAAAGTTGAAGTTTATTGGCTGGACTACTCCGGGCTGCGGGGCTAAGTGTCCTAAGGAGGCTGGTTCCTCGAGCCTGGTGGCACAACGCCACGAATGGATTCTAAGGGGTGTTAAACCTTAAAATAGATTAATTTTTAATTATTTAACGCTTTAAAATCTCTAATTCAATTACATTAATTTGGTTTATCGGCTGGACTACTCCGGGCTGCGGGGCTAAGTGTCCTAAGGAGGCTGGTTCCTCGAGCCTGGTGGCACAACGCCACGAATCAATTAATGGCAAACTTAAATTAATCAAGCTTTTAAAATCAGTAACTAACTCATTTTAATATTAATCCACTCTTTTAATTCTAACCAATTTAAATAATTTAATTAACCCCGATTGCTACTGGGTAACCCAGGCCTACGAGGCTATTAGCTTAGCCCCAAGGAAGGTGAAATAAACTTCACGGCCTCGGTGTGAAACAAAGGTAGCAATCAATTAACTTCTAAAATATTTCCAATTAAAATTCTTAATTCATTAATATTTAAATTTTAATCTAAACCCCCCCCCCCCCTTTCTAAGCCTTAACAAATCCAAACTTTTAGACAACTTCAATTAATAACCCACTTTAGGATCTACCCCAGCCACACGACCTTTCTCACACACTTTAGATGATGTGCTAGGACAACCAATTCTAGATCTAGGTTAGGCCGATGTTTACTTTACTGCTGTGTGCCGGATTTTTCGTAGTTTTCACTGCATGTTGTGGATGAAATTGCTTTGCTGTGTCTGCTTACTTTTTCTGTACTCTGTGGATAGATTGATGTGTTTGGCGACTAGATTACCCTTAGGTTAGGTACGATCTGGATGTTGACACAGTTTTCTGCAGGTGGCCACGCTCATGCAGGGCAATATAAAAAGGGGGTAAATCAAAAAAATGCATAAATATTATAAACTCTTTGCACAGGTGCTTCAGCTGCTAAAGCCCCCAAATCATAAAAAGAGCGTGGCCAGTGTGTTTACTTTCTTTTCTGCTCATATACAACTGCTTGGGAATAACTGCTTTTTTTTTTTATATATATTAATTGCTTAGGATAACCCTGCAGGTGAGTCTAGATTTTTATTTTGATATCAATGTAATTTGTGCAAGTGTCAAGTGTTGTGAAAGTTTATTTTGAGTTGGGATACATAGATCCAAAGCTTGGATTCCAAAGAGGAAAGGATACCCCTTTGGGGAACACTCCTTTTCCATTTGGAAATCCAAATTTGGATCATACCTCTTCCTTACCCAAAGAGGAAAGAGTGGCCTTCCCTTAGAGGGAAGTGCCCTCTTGTCCATTTGGGTAATCCACTACGAAGATTCCAAGAAGATTGAAGAAAAGGAGTCCAAAGAAGAATGAAATTGAAGATTTGAAGACTTGAAGATTGAGAGTATCCCACTCAAAATAACTTGCGTCATTACTAGGCTTAGAATCTGGGTTGTTGTCAGTGGTGCCCGGCCACTTTACTTTCTGTAATATTCTGGTTTGTAATAAGCAAGGCAATTCTGCCTATGGACATTTATTAATTAATTTGTATTTGATTTGATGATTTGATTGCCTTTAGGATTACTTATTTTTACTAGTTTCTTTTGGCGATTGCATGCCGCTCTTTGTTTTCGCCTGGATACGCGAGGCTCGTGAGGGTGTGAAATTTTTATACTCATAATCTTAAAAGTCTAAAATTTTAGTGAGTCTAAATAACATAGAAAGATAACGAATCTAGGGAATTAGCCGGGGATCGCCCCCGGGGTCTCATGCATATTTTTGCATTCTTCTTTCCTTGTTTTAGACCCTTCCCCGCCTGCGGGTAGAGTCTGGATAGTCTGACCTATGAGGACGAGGTGCCGGACCTGGGGAAGTCCAGTCTTCTAAAAAATTATTTTATAAGCCTGTTTTTAAAAATTTCAAGCATATTTGATTTGAGGTTGTTAACCAGCACGCATTGCATTAGATACAAATTAAAGAGTCAAAATTTTAAAATCATAGTCCTTAGCATTTTTAGCACCCAACATAAGTCAAAGGGGCCAATTAGGAAAATCTCTAGATGTCGGCCCCGCCTCCCCAAAACTTTAATTATAACGTCCCTACCACTCTTTCATAAAAGACCGGATTCATCTATTTTAAATCGATTAGGTGGTTAGCTGGCTCCCCAATCCAGGCCGGGGTAAGTCCAGACCTTGCACTGCATTAGTTAGGATCGGACGACTGTGGTCCAGCGTCCAAAATAGATTTAGGTTCCGGGGCAGATCTTTGATTATAAGACCCCAAACTTCGGGAATCTAATCCCAAATTTCTAATAAAATGCTCAACTCTAATTAAATATCATTTCAAGTCCAAAACATAAAGCCCAACACTTAGATTAAGTTGGGACATTTCCGGATGGTTCTGGAATCTCAAAGTGTCCCCTACCTCTCTTCCTTTAACTCCGTTAATAACTGCTCAATTTTGATCCATTCCCTTTTGAGTTTCCAAAATTCACTTCTCTTTTTGATATCACTCCTAGAAATTCTAACAAAATTTTGCCATTATTTTAATCGAGAGTTTTCGTAGGAGATTTTATCTCCCTACGATGTAATTAACTACGAGGGCTTGCGCTCGTAGGAGATTTGGAACCCCACACACACCTGGTTTTAAAGAAAACTCAATTTCTAAAACTTCATTAGATTTCTTTGGGAAAAGTTAAATAATGATCATCGTGGTCGCATTACAAGAATTATCGCAGAATGGTGTTATTTCCCTTTGGGGAGATACATCCTTCTTCGATAAGGCTTTGGATGCGAATACGATGATCATATTTCTTGAATATTGTAATTAGGTACTCAGTTGAACTATACTTTGTCCCCTCGGGGCCATATAAAGTTCTTCTTAGAACCCGATCATAGTATTCAAGATGGATTTCATAATTCTAAGTCTGAACACCGTTATGAAATTTTATTTTCATCCTTCGGGGTGATATACTCTTTCTAACGAGTCGATTCGACCTTAGAATTAGAACTTAACCTTAATCTTAAAATCCCCAATGAAAACTAATATTTTTCAAAACCTGTTTTCCAAAATTCCACCAACATGTAATCATCAAGACCATTCCAAAATATTTCTCTCTATACTTATTATACTTATATGGTTGACAATATTTCTAAATGTTCCTAGTGGTGACTACATTCTCAATTTAATCGAATGAGGGATTGTTATGCTTTATAAATAAGTTCTTTGAAGGGGTCCGACTTCTAACTTAAGCATACTTATAACTAACCATTATTAGGTGATTTTCCTAAGTGACCTCAAGCTAGCATGCCATGTTCAACCCATCACTCAAAAATCAATTTTAAGGAAAAATAATCATCGTTCATTAAAAAATATTTTCAAAACTACAAATATCATTTTAAAAAATCATTTAGAAACATGGCAATAGAAATAAACAATCATTTTAAAAATCAATAATTATCAATGTAAATCACATCAATTTATTAGTTATCAATGAAATTTTTTATTTTATATTATGAACATTTATGAATATTTATAAAAATGAATTTACTGTTGAAAATTTTATTATAATTGAATAATGCTTAAAAAGATTTATATATCCTTCTATAAATAATTTAACACAAATAATTTATCAATTTATACCAATAATGCCCACACATGCTACATTTCTAGTAGTGTGATCTCCTGATATAACTTTACTTTAATTCTTGGTCTCAAGCAGCTTCAAGTGTTTTCTCCAGTTAAGTGATGCATCTGCTCTCAACTGATCTTTTGTGAGAGCAAACCTACACACTTAATCAAAAAATCAAATTTAGGAATCCAAGTCAGTTTAGATCCTATCTTATACTTAAGTATATGCATGCCATGTTATGATGCTACTTTGGGCCTCTGTAATATAAAGTGTAAAGTACAAATTCTGGGACATTATGCCATATTATGCCATAAAATTAGCACCTAACACCTAGGATGGGCTCACTAACCTATGTGGGTGGGGCTAAGCCTTTTCCTAATGATATATGCTACATGACCTAGTATATGGTTGTGAATGCATAAGCCCATGAGTGTTCTGTTGAAGTACATTAGTTTTCTTCAACAAATAATCAAACATAGCTTTCTCAGCAGCTAATTCAAATAGTAGTTCATGTTCCTTACCACCTAAATTTTATGCAAGTTTTCCTAGTTCTTTGTGTGTTTTCACTAATTCAATATGTTCAACTTTCAAGGAGTCATGTGGCTTAGTTAAGTTAATATGTTTCTTATTTGAATCATCATATTCATTTAATAATGATGCATGCTTCTTAACTAATGAAATATATTGAACTTTAAAATTAGAATTCTCTTTAAAAAAACAACATGCTTATCTTTTAAATTTGAAAATTCCTTCTTAAGAGCTATATGTTACTTTTATAGATTCTAATATGAATCATGAGTTTCTTAGAAAATAGAAAAAAAGTTGATCAAAGGATAACTTGCATACCACATCTTGATTGGAGTTCATAATTGAATAGCTTTCTATTTAGCACAAATTTATTACCTCCTCCTCAGAAACTTGTTAAGACGAGTCTGAGGCAAAGTCTGCCTAAGAGATTTTTTGCTTCCTAGTTATTGCATTAGCCTTATCATCTCCTTCATGTTTTGATCCGAAGATTGGGGTATTCAAACCTTAGATGTCTAGGCTTACTACTCATAGCACACTATATTAGAAAAATAGTTGTTGCTTTTACCATTCTTACATTTTCTTTTATCGAGGTGATGCTTGTGCTCATGTTTCATAAAGCTCCTAAATTAGTTAATTATTAGAGCTATGTCATTATTTTTATATGTTCTAGTGTTATTGTCTATCTCATCGGCCTTCAACGCCATGGTCTTCTCTTTTCTTCTACGACGTGCATTTAATAATCTTTGACCCACATGTTTCTTTTAAGAAATGAGGGAGCCCAATAAATTGTGAATAGTGTAAATATTTAAAACTTTTGATTCATAAAAGGAAGTAACTTTAGCATCAAAACTATTAGGTACGAAATGAAAATTCTTATTAACCTTTTCAGAGTTAGATAATTCTCTACCTAATGTATGCGATTACGCTACTATCTTAGTTAATCTAGTGTACATCAATTATTATTTTGTTAGGTTTCATGCAAAAGTGTTCATGGTCATGCAATAATAAGTTTAGACAAGAATGTTTGACTTTGTTGGTTCCATCATATGTGACATATAATTAATCCCAAATTTTCATGTTAGTTGTACATGACAAAATATACATAAAATCCTAAGACTTTAAAGCACAATAAAATAGTTTAAGCATTTTTCATTGAGTTGAGCAAAGTATCAATCCTCAAAGTTCCATTTAATAAAAGGAGTTTCTTCCATGATTCCATTAATAATGTGAGACAGAGCAGTATATCATACTTGTATCATGTGCCACAAATGATAGTCAATCGATTGTAGGAAAGTAGAAATATAAAAAATTCAAAAATAAAATGGAATATAATAAAATATTAATGGGTGAATAATCAATTATCCTTCAGTAGTATTATGATTACCATTAAAATTATCCATTGAAATTGCTCAAGTTTTTTAAAATAGAAACTTTAGAAAACCCACTGTGATACCAATTGAAAGTAAAATTTATGGGTGTCATACCGCTTGAATTATAATAGAACAATAATAAGAGGAAGATGAATTGGTATTTTTTAAAATTTTCTTTCACAGAAAAACTTTCTTTTAAAATTTAAGACCAATTTCAAAAAGTTAAAATAAAAATCAAAATTTCTTGATGTGGAATTGAATAATGAAATACGAACAAAATTTTCTTTTTAGATTTTTGTAGAAAAAAATATATATTTTTGTTCCTTTTCTTTTCTAAATTTTTTTCCCATTTTCAACTAAGTATCAATCTTAATCAATCACAAGTCTCAACACAAATTGAATAGCATGAAAATAAATATGCATCATAATAAATCAGACAATTTAAAATGCAAAAAGAAATCTAAAAATAAGAACAAATACACTATAGAATTATAGTGGTTCATCCCACCTTGACCTATGTCCACTCAATAGAGTCCTTCACTCCGAGTATTATTCTAAACATTTAGTGTCTCTCATTTTTCTCCTATATCAAGGTGGAGAAAGCCCTTACAAAATCTCTTCCATAAAAATGGTGTGATAGAGTAACTAAATTCCTTTCAGTAAGAGTGGCAGAGTAGTTGAATCCCTTTAACCAATGGTGTGGTGGAGTAACCCAATCTCTTTCACCAATGTTGTGGCAGAGAACCAAATCACTTTCACCTTCCTCTAGTATGATAGAGAACTAAATCACTTTCACATTCCCTAGTGTGGTGGAGTAGTCATGTCCTTTGACTCTAAAGGTTCTTCTTCCCGAAGGTCCCCTCATGATGAACCTTGATATATAGAGGAATTAAGGTGCAAGTTTGTCGTAGCTGAAAGTTTGTTAGGGATGTTAAGACCTTATGAACTAGTCACGAGGACAACTAAGAGGGGGAGTGAATTGGATATTTAAAAAACTTATTTAACTAAAAAAAACCTTTTTATATCTTGCAACAGAAACAAATTAAATTAAAAAAAATTAACTAGAGATTTCACCCAAGCAATTAATCATAAGAAAAAAAGTGCATAAGATAATCAGAAAGAACACACCAAATTTATAGTGGTTCGATCTAACCTGACCTATGTCCACTCCTGGGAGGCACCCTCCGAGTATTGTACTAAATAATAATGACTCTCATTCAGCCCCCACAGCTAGGTGGAGAAGTCCTTAAAAAATTACTTCCACCTTCCCTGGTGCGATGGAGTAGCCGGGTCCTTTACACCAAAGGGATCTTCTTCTTCCCTAAACTTCCCTCAAGATGAACCTTGAATCAGGTAGTACTAAGGTACAAGCTTACCGAAGCAACCTCGTGAACCCCCCTCCACACTCCCTTGAAATACCCTCCAAAGATCTTCTCCCTCTCTCAAACTCCACCCTTTACTCTCTCCCTTTCAAGTTCTCTCTTTAAGTTTTCTTCAGAAGAATGAAGCTTAAATGGCTACCAAAGACACTTACCAAGTGCCTTGACAAAGCTTAAATAAAGGGACTTTGAAAAAACCTAAAATCAATCTTGGTGGGAAAGATCATCCGGGTTGATCGCAGGATCATCTTGTATGATATGCTTAAAAAGAGGGCTTTAGAAAACCCTAAAAACTCAATTCATGTGCCAAAAATCATCATGGATGATCTCAGGATTATCCAATATGATGTGTAGAATTTGACTTGATAGTCATGGACAATATCAGGCTAGTACTAGATGATCAAATCAAATATGCATAGATAATCCAGGACGATATTATGGATCGTCCTGGATGATTAGAAGAAAAATTATGGTATTTCATTTTGGATAATTTAAGAAAATTAAATATATTGGCAAACATCATCCAATATGATAAATATATTGTCTAGGATGATTTGATTTAACAAATTAATCATAATTAATCTCCTAATTACATAATCAATTTAGGCATGATTTATATTGATCATCCAGGTTGTTCTAGATCATCTGGGAGGATTAGAATAAAATTTTAATCTTAAATTCTTACCTAAATTTTTATTGGCGGCTATTTTCTAAGATCAAAACAAATATTCCTAGACGATCGAAATCGTCTAGTATGATTAGTTCAATGAGCTGATTGTCCTAGGAAATATAATCCTGTATTATTAGTTCAAAACTTAAACTTCTAGTTTTGACTCAATCTCACTCCTCCTAAGTGTGTGTATATTACATCAATGAATATTACAAAAATTATTACAACATAACCTATTCTACCAAATCTTGAGCCTTGAATCTTTATTGGATGGTGCATGGTATTCCTGAAAAATTAGTACACAAAAAAAAATATATATTACAAATACAAGTAGACAATAGGATATGAGCCATAATATTTATTAGTATCAAAAATAGAAGCTCATAAGCTTGAGTTGCAATAGTAGCAATCATATAAAACTTCCTCTCACAGTCCCTTGAACCATCAAGGATTTTCTCACCCTCTCATAAACTTCATCCTTTCTCTCCCATGCTCTAGGCCTCTCTTTAATGCTTTCTCACTAAAGGCATAACCCAATAATTGCCAAAAGACACTTCAAAATCAAATAAGAGATGTTTAAATATTAGGCTCCAAGAAAAACCTTAATTTTTAATTATGTTGCAACTATTCGTACAATACGATATGACCATCGTATATCACGATTAGTTTACTCCATGGAAGATCTTCAAATATGATTTAAAATCGTACAAAATAATTAGCTCAAATCAAATATCAGATCATATTGGATGAATAAATTTCTTTTATAGAATCCTCAGTTTGTTTGTTTAATACAATCTTTGGTCGTTCTAGACAAACCAAATATCATCCATAGATTCCTTAAGTAAGTTGTACAATACGATCAATAATGTTACATTACGATCAATAATTAAATCAGATCCAAATTATTTGATTTGATCCATTAATTAATGTATTTAATTAGGTAAAAAATCAAATGATCATACAGTACAAAATATTTTTTACTATAAAATAGTTCATGATTTAAAATTTAAATTTTCCTATTTTAGGTTACTTAGATTGTACTATGGGGATTCTGATTATAACTGATTGTCTAGTACTATGTGGTATTCAATATGTACATTTAATTATATTTCAATTTTACATTTTTTTTCTTTTATAATAAAATATCTTAATTAATTTCTATAGAAACATATCCAATAATATAATTATTGATTGTATAATATGATTTATAGAAAATATAAAATATTTTCATTTTAAATCCCCTAGTGTGTTGCACCATTGCTAAGATAACTTACACATTTTTTAATACATTAACTCAAGAAAAGATAAGAATATAGGCATTTGTAAATATCAATCCTATACAACAAATCTTGAGCTCTAATCCTCTAAAGGTGCTTGGTGTATGATTAATCTGAAATGTTAGTACATAATGACAATATATTTATTAATAAAATATCAGAGAAATTAAATAAAAATCTATTAAAATTATCATCAAAATATAAGCTCGGGCTCCTGGATTGCAACATATTCTATGTGCCTAATACTAGTTGTTAATTGAATGGAGTGTGATGTTTTGGGGGTACAAGCATTCTTGTGATTAGTTCTGGTAAGCCTATAGGGGGAGAATTTAATCTAAATGCTTGTTGATCCTTTTTTTTTTAGCAAGGAACTTCTTGATCGCCTAGTGTAAGGTGGGATACTCGGTGAATTTGAGCAAGTGACACTCAACATTTTCCTTTGGCATGTTTCTTCATTGGTCCTAGGAAAGTCCTTTAAGGGATTCATTCTTGAGAAGAAATAACCTCAATTTGAATTAGTCACTATCTATCAAAACACCGAAGAAGGTGATTATGGATAACACTTTTAATTTCTCAATTCACTCAGATCTTTGATAGATGTGTGGTGAAAAGGGTAATTCAATGAAATTAAGGAAGAAAATGAAGCATAAAATAGATAAAAAAAATTAAATTAGCTGCCTTATTTTAACTATAGTCTCAACGACTGTGTTGAACTCATAATGTTTGCATCAACGTGGAGTATTTCCATATTAGGCTTCACTATAAATGGTTGGATTTATGCTGCAGGTGGTTTATTTTTTGACTATTTACAAAAAGAAAACCAATGAGTGATTTAAGAAATGGACCTCCTTGTAATAACTCATTCTCAGGATCAGTCATCCAAGTAGATATCCTTTTACTAAAGCTGATCCCATCACAAATGAAAGCTCCCTATACTAAAATGACCTCTCTAAGTAAAGTAGCTGATAAAGAGGAGAATAGGAAATTGATTGGTTTTGTGGATTTTGAATCTAAAATTTTCAACATATGATATCGACTTACTAACATATCTACTTGGTAAGATGAGAATCTATTGTTGAGATTTGAGAGAATAAAGTGTAGAGAGGAGGAGAGTGAGCTAGTAGAATCTCTATTATCTCAATTAAAAAGTACAAGAAATAAGACTTAAGTGGCCAAAAAGATTTAAAAATAAGTAAAGGTTCAACGGACCCAAACTATTCCTCATCACCCTTTATTTATATGGTTTTGAGGGCTATTAGAAAGGACATATAGAGAAAAGAAAAAATAGGCTACAAAAAATACTTGAACAATGATATAATCTAATCAAATATAAATGTCACCTCCTAATAAGCTAAAGGAGGGTGAAGTTGTTGCAAATTAGTTTTCAAAACTTCATTTTTATATCATGTGAGTTTTTGATGATAACAAAATATTGTTGTGTTGATTATAGTTTCTCCTAACACATATTGGAAAAATCTAATTTGAGCTTGTTTGTATGTACTAACATTTTGGGGAAATCTTACTTCAGACTATTGAAGACTTCAAGACATATTAGATTAGGGTTTCTTATAATTAAAATATGTACTTTTTTATTTTTCTTGAGTCTTAGAGAAGGTGATTATAATTGGGTAACTATGCACACACACACTGGGGGAGTGAGTCAAAACTTATACTTTTTTAAAAATAATCGTACTATACAATTCTAAAATCATACTAGACAATTTGAGCTGCAAGTTTCTCCAAAACTTTGTTAATCAAAACATGCCTTGGAAATTTCTTTTGAATAGTTCATACTGCACGAAGTTAGATTCGTACAGACGATGTCCAGAGTATGAAATGGATTTGCACAAGTTCATCCCAAATGAACTCACCATTTTTTGAATGGATCATCATGTACAAAATTAGTTTCATATAAACGACATCCAGAGTATTAAATAGGTACATACCAGTTTGTCCCATATGAATAGTTAAATTTTTTGGATGGATCGTATTGTATGAAATTAGTTTCATACATATGAAATCTAGAGTACAAAATATGACCATCCATATTCATACCATATGAAGCATCTTTTAAATTAACAAGTTTGTATTGTATGATGTAGGGTTCACATAGATGTCAACCAGCATATGAAATGGATTCATACAAAATCATACAGGATGAATATGTTCAATTTTTAATTGTTCGTATAGTACGATGTCAGTTCATACATATGACTGATAGAGTTTGAAATTAGTTTATCCAAGATCATACAAGGTTTTTTTTAACTATTCGTACATATAAAGTATGATCGTATTGTACTATTCAAATACATCCCACATGAAATTTTTAGTTTTCTAGATAGTTTTTCTAGTCCTTTCCATATAATGTCCTAAAAACTAACTATCAAATGATCCTTCTGTGAGTTTTCTCTTGAGAGTGAGAGTAAGAGTGTTTTGGGAGAGTGTTTGGGAGTGAGGATTGAGAGATCTTGCAAGTAAAATTTGTAAAAGGATCACAAGGATGCCCAAAGGTGAGGATCTCATTATAAGTTTTTCAAATCTTTTGCCCTACTTCTTTGAAGACTATTGAGAGAAGATCTTTAGTGAAGATCTAGTACTCTTCCTTAACCAGGAGGGTGAAAAAAGACATCGATACTCTATCATCATCAGGAGAGTGAGAAAGGATACTGATACCCTGACATCACTAGGAGGGTGAGAAATAATGTTGGTACTCTATCTTCATTAGGAGGGTGAGAAAGGATGACGGTACTATGTCGCACTAGGGTTGGTGGAAGAGAGGTTCTTGTAAAGGCTTCTCTGCCTTACTGTGGGAGAAAAAGGAGAGTCACTTTTGTATAGTATAATACTTGAAAGGGAGTCTTTAGGGAGTGGACGTAGGTCCAATTGGATCAAATTACTATAAAATTCTATATTCTTCTGTCTTTACTTTTTATTGCAATTTTAATTTCTACACGTTTAAATTTTAGAGCTTGGAAACATATTTTGAGAAAATTAATTGTTGTGTAAAATATCTAAATCAGTTTTCTTTATTACCAAGAGTTTTTTATATTACCATATCACCCCACCCCCTCTTGGTTAGCCTTAGGACAATTGTATTAGGTCTAACAACCTCATCAAACTTTTAAATTGTAATAGAGACTATATTCAAAAATTAAGGTTTAGATAACTTATTGAAAATGATCATGACTACTTTTAGAAATCATAACACTCTTTAAGGATATTCGATCACTAGACCACCATTATTTGATAACATCCCTTTCAACTTTTGGAAAACCTGTATGTCTACCTTTCTTCAATCGCTTGATTATGACATGTGGATTTTAGTATAGGAAGGTTACACAAACCCACTAGACTTGTTGATGGTGTTATGACTGAAACACCATTTACTGATTGGATAGTATAGGGAAAAGAATTAGCTTAGTTAAATGCAAAATACTTAAATAATTTTTTTTGTGCACTTAAATCTGAGGACTATATATGTGTTTCAACCTGTAAAACTAAAAAAGAAAATTGGGATAAATTTTACATAAATTATGAAGGAACCAATGAAGTGAAAAAGTCTAGATTGAACATTCGATTACATGACTATAAACTTTTTCACATGAAATTGAATGAATCAATCACTGACATGTATACTCAATTTATACAAATAGTTAAATCATTACATGTCTTAGGTAGGGAACTAACAAATTCTGAGAAAGTTAATAAAATATTTCGTTATTTACCTATTGTTTTTTAGGAAAAGATAAATGATATAACTGAATCAAAAGATCTAACTATTTATTCTATTGATAATATGCTTGGATCACTGATTGCTTACGAGCAAGGAGTGACACAAAGACAGATTGATACAGGTGACAAGCAGAAGGAGAAAAATATTACATTGAAAGTGGATGATTTAAAAAGTGATCAATCACAGCCTTAGGATGAAGATGATATTATACTTATGATGAGGCAATTAAAAAGTTTCCTAAGAAGAAAGCAATGGAGATGTCAGTAGTGGAATAATGGTATGCTCCACAAAAAAGTAAAAGCTTTTAATGATGTAATTGTTATGAATGTAGGAAGCCAAGAAAAAGGTAAGCTGATTACCCAAATTTCAAAGCTAATCCTAGCAAGGAGAAAGTTGATGAGAAAACCAATATTAGAAAGGGAAAGAAAAGATTGCAGAGAGCCTTCTAGCCGGACTCAAAATCCAAATCTTCAAAAATAGAAGCAAAAAGAGGAAGTCACGAACTTGTGCTTAATGGTTGATAATCTTGATCACTTAGATCAAGAGGAAAAATGATCTCATAGAAGACCTCGTGAGAGATCTAGTAACTAAACAGGAGATATTTGAAGCATATAACTGGAGACACAACTCAATTCATATCGCTAGAAGTCAGGAATGGAGGCAATATAACACTAGGAGATAATACCACTAGGAAAGGGGTAGGTACATGTATAATTAGCAACAAGAATAATTTTTCATTGAAAATATGTTGTTTGTAGATGGCGTAAAGCATAACTTGCTGAGTATTAGTCACATGTGTGATAAAGGTTATAGTGTTAATTTTTTTCCTACAAGCTGCATTATAAGCCAAAATGGAATTGATATATTGCATGGAAATAGGGTAAATAATGTATACATGCCTGATTTTAATTTTGTTAAATTTTCTAATGTTTTTTATCTCAAAATAAAAATTGATGAATCATAGTTAGGCATAAAAGACTTTGTTATGTAAGCATGAAAAATCTTAGGAATATTATCTAGAATGATTTGGTTAGAGGGATACCCAAACTATACTTCATTAAGAATCACCTTTGTGATGCATGTAAACTAAGAAAATATGAGAAGTTCTCCTTTCATTCAATTAAGGATCTTAGAACTAGCAAACTATTAGAAGTCATTAACATGGATCTTTTTGCACCAGTTAGCACTATAAGTCTAAGATGTAAAGTTTTTGGATTTATAATAGTTGATGTTTTTAAGGATTTACTTGGGTCAAATTTCTATTTTATATGAGTGAATCATTTAATGAATTTAGAAACTTTTCTACTTGGATTTAGAGGAAACTAGGGTGTAACGTTTAATCAATTTAAAGTGATCATAAAGGAGAGTTTGAAAATGAGAAATTTAAAAAATTTTATAAATAACAAGGGATTGATCAAAATTTTTCTGAACCTAGAACCTCTCAGCAGAATAGAGTAGTAAAAAGAAAGAACAAAACTTTGATAGAAGCCGCTAGAGCCATATTGGCTGAGTATTAACTTCCAATTTTTTTTTTGACTGAAGCGATTAATACAACTTATTACTAAATAGGGTTAACATTAGATCCAAGTTGAACAAGATACCCTATGAACTTCTTAAGGGGAGAATACCTAATCTTTCACATTTGCATGTTTTTATATGTGAGTTGCTCATTTATAATATTGGCAAAACTCCTTTAGAAAACTTTAATCTTAAATCTGATGAATGAATTATTCTAGGATATTCAAGTGTTTGCAAATCCTATAGGATTTTTAACAAGAGAACTTTGGTAGTTGAGGATACTAAACATGTAGTTTTTGATAAATTTGGCATTTTAGAAGAGACAAGGTTGGAAGAAGATCATATTGAAGATATCTTCCAAGGAATTGAAAAGACAAATTTGGAAGAGAATGTTAGAACAGAAAATGCTTTTCCAAGAGAATTGTGATTTTTTAAGATTCATCCTAAGGAATTAATTTTAGGTGAACCTAGTGAGGGTGTTAGAAGTAGGCTTGGACTTAGCAAAGAAGTGAACCATTCTACCTCTATATTGATGGTTGAACCACTAATATAAATCAATCACTTTTGGATGAATTTTGGATTTTAGCCATACAAGAAGAATTGAATCAATTTATTAGAAATATTATTTGGTAATTGATTGAAAGGCCTAAGGATCAAAGTTTTCTTGGTACTAACTCGGTGTTAAAAAATAAAATGAATGATTCATATGTTGTGATTAGGAATAAAGCAAGATGGTAGCTAAGGAATCTAATTAAAATGAAGGAATTGATTTTGATGAAACTTTTTCCCCTGTAGCTAAACCTGAAGCGATAAGGGTATTCCTAGTCTTTGCTTGTTTTAAAGGTTTTAAATTATATCAAATGGATTTTAAGAGTGACTTTATTAATGGGTGATATAAGAGGATGTTTATGTTGAACAATCTACAAGTTTTAAAAATTTATAATTCCTAAATTATGTGTTTAATTTTAAAAAGGTATTGTATGGACTAAAATATGCACCTAGGGCTTAGTATGATAGGTTAAGCACTTTCCTATTAGAAACGTCATTTATGAAAGGAAGTGTGGACACCACTCTCTTCTTAAAAAGGATAAGAGATGACGTATAAATTGTTCAAATATATGTTGATGATATTTTATTTTGATTTACCAATAAATATCTTTATTATGATTTTTCAATGAGTTTGATGAGAGATTTGAGTTATTTTCTTAGTTTTAGCATAAAGCAAAATTAGGAATGAACTTTTCTTAGTTAACTAAAGTATACTAATGATTTTCTCAATAAATATGCCATGGACAATATTAAATTAATGAGTATACCAATGAGTTCCTCAGTGCAGTAAAATAATGACTCTAAGGGAAAATCTATTGATCAAAAGAAATTTAGAGGAATAATTAGATCATTACTTTACTTGACTACTTACAGACCATATATCATATTTAGTATTTTTTTTGTATGCTAGATTTCAATCTGATTTAAAGAAATCACATTTGACTACTGTTAAAAGAATTCTGAGATATCTTTTATTAACTCAAAACTTAGGAATTTGATATCCTATGCACAACTCTTCTTTCGAAATCATTGGGTATTCTGATTCAGATTTTGTAGGATATATGGTTGATCAAAAATGTAATTCTTGAACTTGTCATTTCATAAAAAAACTATTTAGTTTCTTGGTTTAGCAGAAAAAAGAATTCAGTAGCCCTTTCTACTATTGAAGCATAATACATTGCCTTAGGTAGTTATATGACATAGGTTCTTTAGTTAAAATAACAATTGTTTGACTTAGGATTTTCTATTGGCATTATTCTAATTTTCTATGATAATATAAGTGTCATATGCATTTTAAAGAATCCTATTCAACATTCTAGAACCAAACATATTGATATTAAGCATCACTTCATTAGAGATCACGTAGCTAAGAGAGAAATTGAATTACGCCATGTTGCAACAAAGAATCAACTTGCATATATTTTTAGAAAATCACTGGCTTTTAAAATGTTTAACACCTTAAGAAATAGATTAGATATGATTGATCAAAATGCTTAAAATTGAATTTATGCAAATTGGATTTGTAATGTATTGTTTGTTTATCTGTTTTCTTAACTTGTTTGCTTTTTTTTTTTTGTAAATATTTGGTTGTTTATTTATTTATTTTTGTTTCATTTGTTATGATTGCTTATCATTCATTAGCATTACATTGTTGGCCTTGTTTTTCATTTTTGCATGCCATTGAATCTCAGGTGATTGGTTTTTTAAAAGGTTTTTGTTTATCATGTCTTGTTTCAATTGTTTTCTTCGTAATATATGAATTATTTTTGTACTGTTTGAATTTTGTAAAATGTACATTATATTTTTCTGAGTTGAGCACATAAAACTACATTTTTCATTGAATTTTATATTGTATGATGTCATCATCATCTGTATGATATTTTTTCTTTTGTTTATACGATTGGGGATGATTTTCTAAAAAGATCAGTTATTGATTATAGATCCTACGTAAGAAAATGCACTTTGTATATATGATCATGTTGTTAGTTTCACATATGGATAAACCTATCTGTCATAAAATAAACTTTAATATTATGATCATCTTGGATGAACATGCATTTTGTTTGTATGATCGTTAGGTCAAAAAGCCTGTACGAAATGGCGCCTCAAGAATAGCGTTTTATGAAAGCTATTTTTTTGGCCATTTCTACTCATATGTTTGAAATATTTTTTATCAAGTTTGATTTCAAAATCATACTTAAAATCAAAATTTTATATTATATGATAGGTGGTTTTTCTATAAATTAGGAAGCTTTTGATCTATATGTTGCAGCCAAAATACTCCCTCTCGACTCCTCATTCTAAGTGACATTAACTTATTTGTTATGCCACTTTTTGCCACAGCCCAATTTTTTGTTATCCTCACCTTGATTTATGCCTACCATCAAGAAACTTTTCAAGCTTTTCTTGTAAACATGAAGGTAAACCAAGATCACATTAGGATTATCTCTTATGTCTTTATGCAGCGTGTTGAAATAACTAAGGAAGATCTAGGAAACTTTGTTCACCTTAGAAACCAAGGAGTTTAATCACACACCTTGACCTCTAGAGATAATTTTGATTAGTCAAAAAAATAAACCAGACTCTTAGAGGTGTTGCACAATTAAGCTATCTTTCTCATGTGTATACCCTTAACCAAAATGCCAGGATCATTTAACATGTCTTAAGAACTTCTATCATTCTCAAAGTTGGTGATCATATAAATTTGACTCCACTTTTATGCACTATCACATACCTTATAATGACTAAAACTCCTTCTGATGAAGCCCAACTAATCATGGGCAACATTTACAAATTTTTTGGTATTGGACTTCCGCTAAATAGGAGGAACAAAAATGTGGCTTTATGACACTTAGTTACCTACATCTTAGAGAAAAAGTATAGCTTAATCTATTTTGATGCACCCACTAAACTTCCCATTTACTTCATTGATGCCTCTTTTTGGGCACTTATTTTTCGGGATCAAAGTTCTGAGGGAGAAGATTCAAAGGGAGGAGTTCCATATGCAGAACTTGCACCTACACCTAGACCCGACCATTATCAAGAAATGAGCCAGTGTTTTGACAGGCTAGAAACTCATTTTGATCAACATTTTGATCAAATTGAGAATCACCTAAACCAGCAGGATGCTAGGTACAATGAGGACATGGGGTGGATCCAAGGGAAATTTGACTCGGTCAACACTAATGTAGCTATGATCAATAGATACTTTATGATGTTCAACCCTCAACAACCTCCAGACCAAGGCCCCTTTGGAGTTTAGTTATATTTCTATATTGTACTTGATGATGAGTTTTTATATTTATTGTTGAGATATTTTCTTGTGATTTCATTTGTTTGTTTCTTCATGTTATTAATCTTCCATTTCTAGGTTGATAATATTTTAAATGGAAAGAAGTGTTTGTATGTGGTTCTTGTATTAAATGAAATAATGAAATGATGTTTTGACGTGCATTGAAATTTCATTTTCTTGAAATGTTTATGTTTATGGAGACAAATCATTTTTTGTTGATATCTAGAATGGAAGTTTGAATTACTTGCTATACAAATTAATTTCTTTGCAAAATTTAATCTCTCAAAAATTTAAATTATATTATAACTGGATGTGTTTATAAATAAGTATTACTTAGCTATAATTATTGTAAAATAGATTTCTTACTTTTATTTTATTTTTTTAACGTATTTATATTTATTAATTATTGGAATTTATACTAAGATTTATTGATATTGGAAAGACTGAAAGTATAAAAAGATGCACAAAATGTGTCAAACTTGAAAAAATGCACAAAATGTGCCACTTGTTTAAAATGATACATAATGCGCCACTTATTTTTAATTCACTAAAAAATTAGAAACTAATTAATCTTTAATTCATTATTTTGGCAATAATTATTTTTATTTAATTTTTCTAGAATGAATAGTGAACCTGGTTAACATTTCTTATCTTATTTGTTCTTTGATTTAAAATTTGATTATTTTTTTTTTTTTACCAATAGGAAGTTAATGTTATATTTGCAATTAGTTTAAAATATTCTTCTTCATCAACTACTTTGATTTATCCATAGAAACTTTTAATTTCAAGATATACTTTCCTTTTTGTTGTTGTCGAAAGGGGAAGTCATTAGTTATTATTTGATGTTTTGATTGTTTGATGTATTGCTATGATACCATCATTAGTAATTGTTTAATGTTTTGATTTCTTGATGCATTGGATATTTCATGTATGTATGTGTGTATGTTTGTTCGTGTTATTGTGTTATTTTCTTTGCGAGTTATGTGTATTTGTTTTTTCGTGTTATTTTTGTTTAAGATTTTCTTAGAGTTATATTTTTTTTATTTCATTGGAACACCTTATTTTTAAATTGGTCATTTATTTAGGGGGAGCTAAGGAGAAAATTTTCTTTATGTTTTAACTCAAACAAAAATTATTTTTGCATCATAAAAAAGGAGAAGATTATTGCAACTTAGTTTTAAAATTATATTTTTATATCATGTGAATTTTTTATGATATAAAAATATTATCGTGCTGATTACAAATTCACCGAATATATATTATAAAAATCTTATCTGTGTTGTTTGTGTGTATTAACATTTCAAGGAAATCATACTTCAGACTGCCGAAGACTTCAAGACAGATTAGATTAGGGTTTCTTATAATTGAAGTCTGAACTTTTTATATTTTTCTTGAGTCTAAGAGAGTGCGATTGTAATTGGTAACTGTGCACACACATACTAGGGAGTGAGTCAAAACTTATATTTTTTAAAATGAATTGTACTATATAATTCTAAAATTGTACTAGATGATTTGACATATAAGTTCCTCCAGAACTTAGTTAATCGAAACATGCCTTAGAAATTTCTTTTGAATTGTTCAAACTATACGAAGTTAGATTCATCTAGACGACGTCTAAAGTACGAAATGGATATGCACTAATTTGCCCCTAATGAACTCACCATTTTTTTATGGATCATGCAGTACGAAATTAGTTTCATATAGATAACATCCAGAGTATGAAATGGGTGGGTACCAGTTCAACCCATATGAATAGGTTTTTTTTTTTGAGTGGATCGTACTGTACAAAATTAATTTTATGCATATAACATCCAGAGTACGAGATGGGATCATCCATGTTTCTACCATACGAAGCATATTTTGACTTAACAAGTTCGTACTATATGATATAAGATTCGTATAAACTGTTGAATCTAGTAATTAGGTTGTTAAGCCTAAGTTAATGTCCCAAGGCTATCAAGAGGGGGGGGGGGGGGGTGAATTGGTAGTTTAAAAATTTAATCCCTCTTTGAAAATTAAGTTGAACCGAAATGAAAATTTTTCTTTTAAAGTTTTTCTAGAAAATATTTTTCAACCACAGAGTTGTTAAAAATTAAAATAAAATGCGGAAACAAAAAAAACTGTAAATGACACCAGATTTATAGTGGTTCGGTCTATAACCAGACCTACATCCACTCCTCAGAGGCACCCTCTGAGTATTGCACTAAAACCAATAGTGACTCTCCTTTTGCACCCACAGCAAGGCGGAGAAGCCTTTACAACACACTCTTTTCACCACTACCCGGTACGGCAGAGAACCGTCGTCCTTTTACACAATCCCCAGTGTTGGCAGAGAACCGTCCATCCTTTCACACTCCCCTAGTGTGGGCAGAGAACCCTTTCATCCTTTCACACTCTCCTAGTGTGTGTAGAGAACCCTTTCGTCCTTTCACACTCTCCTAGTGTGGGCAGAGAACCCTTCCGGCTGTTCACACTCTCCAAGTGTAGGAAGCAATCATTTCGGCTATTCACACTCTCCAAGTGTCGGCAGTGAACCGGATCTCCTTGACTGATCTTCTCACAAGTAATCTAGAAGGAAGAAAAAAAAGAGTGAAGTAATCACAATTCACAAGTAGAGATTCTTACCTTTGAACTCCAAGTGAAGCCTTCATGCTCCAATGGTAGGAATCCTCCTTTGAATGCACTCTTCCACTCTCTCCTTAGCTATTCTCTCAAGAGGCACGAAGATCAAATGACAAAAAGATTGGGAGGCAGTCTAATTTGGACTATATATACTAAAGACAAGAAAAACTGCCCAAAAACTTCAAGTTTTCAATTCTGTAAGCAGAGGATCGTCCCATACGATCGTGGATCGTCCTGGACGATTTTACTTAAATGCTTTGAAATGACCCTATTTGTATATGTGTATGAAATGTCTTCGTACAGCTGATCGTCCCGTACGAACTAAGTTCGTCCAGTACAAACGGTTATTACAAGGTCGGTCTAGAAAAACAGCTGAAAACCGTTCTAAGTCGGTTAATCGTCTGGACGAAAATCGGTTCGTCTGGACGAAATTTTTATAGAGAGCAGATCATTTTGTGACGATAATAATTTCGTCTGGACGAAAATTTTACAGAGAGCAGATCGTCCTGGACGATAATTAATTTCGTCTGGACGAAATGTTTATAGAGAGCAGATCGTTTTCTGACGATAATAATTTCGTCTGGACAAAAAATTTACAGAGACCAGATCGTCCTGGACGATAATTATTTCGTCCCGGACGAATAGGACTTACAAAATTTTTCAAGCCAGTTCATATTCGTTCTATGTGCTCAATAGGAGATAACTGTCTGATCGTCCCGTACGATCGGATATCGTCCCGTACGATCAGTATAAAATTTTTATGATCTTTTTATGTGTGTGTGTATATTTATATTCACTCAATTACAATCACTCCCTTTCAAATTTAATTCAAAGAAAAATGCAAGCTTCAAATTAACAAAGTATCTCATGTTGAATTTGATTTGAAGTTATCATAGTCTGGAGTCTGATTTTCCTGAAATGTTAGTACACACAAGAGCAAATACAAATCTTCTAAAATTGTTAGGAGATAACTACACATTTGAACAATAATTTTTGGAATCATCAAAACTATACAAGTTGCAAAAATGTAAAGCATGCAAATAGAAACTATTTTAACATAAACATCGGCCAGAGTATGAAATATATTCATTCATAAACGTACAAGTCGAATATGTTCAATTTTGAAATGTTCATATAGTACGATGTCAGTTCATACGTACAACTGACAGAGTACGAAATCAGTTCGTCCAGGATTGTACATTGATTTCTTTTGAACTATTGATACGTACAAAGTTCAATCATACTATACGATCCAAGTATGTCCAACTTGAAATTTGGAGAGTTTTTATTGTCCTTCTAATATAAGGGTCCTAAAAATTGACTTTGAAAAGATCCTTCTGCTAATTTTCTCTTGAGAGTGAGATTGAGGGTATTTTGGGAGAGTGTTTGGGAGTGAGAATTGAGAGATCTTGCAAGTGAAATTTGTGAAGGGCTCACAAGGTTTCCAAAAGGTGAGAATCTTTTTCTAAGCTCTTCAAATCTCTGCCCTACTTCTTTGAAGACTCTTGAGAGAAGATCTGGTTCTTTTCTATCACCAAGAGGGTGAGAATAGATGTTGGTACTCTGTAATCACCAGGATGGTGAGAAAGGACGCCGGTACTCTCCCGTCACCAGGAGGTGAGAAAGGATGTTGGTACTATGCCATCACCATGAGGGTGAGAAAGGATGATTGCACTCTATCACACCGGGGTTGGTGGAAGAGAGTTTATTGTAAGGGATTCTCTGCCTTCTTGTGGGAGCGAAAGGAGAAGCACTTTAGTATAATGTAATACATGAAGAAGGAATTTTTAGGGAGTGGACGTAAGTCTAGTTGAACCAAACCACTATAAAATTCTATGTTCTTCTATCCTTACATTTTATTGCATTTTTATTTTTTACATGTTTAAATTTTAGTGATTGGAAAAATATTTTGAGAAAATTAATTATTGTGCAAAATATGTAAATCATTTTTCTAAATTACCAAGAGTTTTTTAAATTAACAATTCACCCACCTCTTGATTAGCCTTGGGTCAATTACATCAGGTCTAACAGCCTATTTGAACTTTCAAAAGTTAATGGTAAGATGAGCTGTCTATTATCAAGGCAAGAGAGGTTAATAGGTGAGGGGTGAGTTTATGGGCAAGTCTTGAGAGAAGATGGGCCTGTAGTTGGAGAATTTCCGATCAGGTCGGTGACTGATGTAGAGGCTCAAGGTCATCTTTTTATGAAGCGTTCTTTCTTTTTTTAGTTTTATTTAAACTCCTTCTTTCAAATTGTTCTGATAGTTTTGGTAATTCCTATATATATTCATTTCGCTTGGTTGACATTGGCATATAAGACATATTAGACTGTGAAATAACAAGCCTTTCATTTTCTATCTCATTTCTAAATATAGCTAATACGTCTGCTTGGGAGTCCTTGAAAATGGAATAAACCAAGATCTTACCATGACTGCAATTTTAGAGAGATGAAAAAGTACAAGACTATGGGGTCGCTTCTGTAACTAGATTACCAGTACTGAAAACCATCTTTACATTGGATGGTTTGGTGTTTTAATGATCCCTACTTTATTGATCGCAACTTTTATATTTATCATTCCCTTTATTGTTGCCCCTCCAGTCGATATTAATGGTATTCGTGAACCTGTTTCTGGTTCTCTACTTTATGGAAACAATATTATCTCAGGTGCCATTATTCTTACTTCTGCAGCTATAGGTCTGTATTTTTACGCAGCAGCATATATTGATGAGTGGTTATACAATGGTGGTCCTTATGAACTGATTGTTTTACACTTCTTACTTGGTGTATCTTGTTACATGGGTCATGAGTGGGAACTTTGTTTACGCCTGGGTATGCACCCTTGGATTGCTATTACATATTAAGCTCCTATTGTGAGTACTACAACTATTTTCTTGATCTACCCTATTGGTCAAGGAAGTTTCTCTGATGGTATGCTATTAGGAATATATGGTACTTTCAACTTCATGATTATATTGCAGGTAGAGCACAACATTCTTATGCATCCATTTCACATGTTAGGCATAACTGGTGTATTCGGTGGCTCTCTATTCAGTGCTATCCATGGTTCTTTGGTAACTTCTAGTTTCATCAAGGAAACCACTTAAAACGAATATGCTAATTCAGGTTACAGACTATATAAGACCCCTCTTTAGAAGGCTACTACTCAGTTAGAACACTCCTGTAGCGTAGCTCGTAGGTAGAAAAATCTATCCATTTTGAACAAAACAACCTTCATTGAACTCTCCAGACGGAACACTAAGAAAATAGGAAAAAAAAAAACTTAACAAAAAGTAAACAAAGACAAGAAATAAGTGACATAATCATTAGTAAAAAGTGAATGTCCATACGATGTCAGCATAAAGTGAAAACATATTCTTTGAAACTTATGCGAGAAAGAAAAGAACACCTCACGTATGCTTTTCAACCTTTATACATATTGATTGAGTCCCATATTGGGGTGATATTAATAAGAAAAAGATCTCAGAAAGATAGAAGATTATCTCAGATTCATCATAAAAAGAGCACCCATCGTACTAAGAACTAAGATATCATCATGTTCCGATTCGACTGAAAATGGACCAAATTGATTTTTTTTCACACAAAAAGAGTCGGCGCTTTTCACGGTAAGTTAGAAGATAATGAATTAGAACATATGATTCTTCTTTGGTTTAGATTAGAAAAACATACAGCCACCTATGGGAATGATGTGGTGTTCGGCCCGACAAATGGAAAGGTTTCAAATTTTTAGTGAACCAATCCCCCTCACCCTCAGCTCGCTTGGATCGTATCATGGGGAGCTTACTTCACTTCATTTTCTTAAGGAAGTAACTTTACAGGAGAAAAAGCATAGCACCACCACCTTAAATATGGGTCGCAGGAAAAAGGGAAATTCACCGTTTGCTCGAGAAGAGGAAAAATAACTCGGACAAGAAACCAACAGGAGAGCACCCAAAGAAGTGTATCATGGCAAGGATAGAAAATGGACGCCGGTTGTAAGGGTGAGAACCTGAATGAAGCAAAGGTGCTAGATAGCATCAAATTTTTGGTCAATTCACAACCTTACAAGAGAGGGGCCTCAGAATACGCAGAAAAGGAAAGGTTGCAAAGCAAATAGATGTCTATTTATGATAAAAGGATCGGGAATTCATAAATAAGAAAAATGAATATAGAAGTGAGCATGGAATCGGCTGAACATCTTTCTTGACAGTGAATTTCATTGTGATGTTCACCTACTATGTCACGACTGTTGTTTGGCATTCACTCTTCGCTTCATATGCAAGTTTTCTTTTGCTAAAAATTTTTTCTACTAGATTTCCTGTCGAAATGAAAAGTTCTTTTCAATATGTCTCCTTTTCTATTTTATAGAAAATGCGTTAGAAGAATGGAATCATTCTCTGGAGGGTCAAATTGAATGCTACTATTATCCCGGGAAACCTAACATGTGGTACAAAAAGTAGTATAGAGTTTGAGAAAGTTTCAATCGCAATATCCACTGTTTGGATACAAGTTTCTTTTCTATTTTCTAATTACTAGCCGAGGTTGCGAAAAACACTATGGACTAGAATCTAGTAGATCAAAACTAGCATCTCAAAGAAAAAGCTATTGACCGAATTGGTTTCGACATACCAAGTCAAAGAAATTGCGTATGACAGTCATCAAAAGTCGAAAGTGAAAGTGGCCTTATCGACCACTGATGTTGGAACAAGCTTTGGCTAGGGAGCAGCCCATAAACCCTATCTCTAGGAACTTTGGTTGCTCACCTATCTAGCTCAGCTAATAGACCAATCAAAGCTTGGCTGGGGTTGCCAAAATGGATGGATACATAGGTCAGCTCCAACTCACTGCTTGTGTGTGGCATCGGGAAGAATGGATTGTAGATAGGCACCCACTCAAACGTCTGAAGGGGGATAGGCTCTCCTTTAGGTTTAGGTAGGAATTTCACTGATGATGACCTTAAATCAAGCCCTCACTCTACAGGTCAAGCGAACGACTCAACTGAAGAGCAAGTTGGGTCTGACAGTTCCACCAACTACAGATGAAGAGGTAGATGCTCTCAAGGCTTAGAAGGAATGCTAGCTATATGCTTCACACATGGATTCTTCATTCACTTCCTTTCTAAATGACTGGCCGCTCTTTCATTGTATGATTTTTTTGTTTGATGAAGACACTCTCTCTTATGTATCTACTTATTATATTTTTGCCTCTACTTGGTAGTTCTGTAGCTAGTTTTTTTTTTTTTTTTTTTTTTTTTTTTTTTTTTTTTTTGACATTTTCTAGGATCAAAAGGAACCGCTATAATAACCACTATGTACATTTCATTTTCTTCTATCTTCTCTTTTCTTTCTTTTTATGAAGTCGCACTGGGAGCTAGTGCTTGCTATCTCAGAATAGCTCCATGGATCTCATAGGAAATGTTTGATGCTTCTTGGGTCTTCTTTGGCGACCATGAAGTCACCGGATGAATTACTGAGTAGATAGATAAGATCCGAACTCTGCAGTTGCTCCGCAGTGATACAGACTCGCTCCTACCCACCCCAGAGATGGGGTAAAAAGCATGTCGGGAATCAAGGGGGGACATATTGGATGTCATAACTCCTGTCGATTGGGGGCTGTGCTGCCCTGACTTTCAATTGATACACAGTTGAGCAGGCCGATCACGAATGTTACAAGTGTGGGAGCGATCTTGGTAAGGGAAGGCTAAGATGATGCCTTGCATATGGGTAGCAAGAGGGCGCTTATGTCATGACTGTGGGGCCTTATGGAGAAGGGCCCAGCCCAATATGGACAGCACACCCCCAACTTGAAGCGCACCTCTGTATCAACTTTTTCACTATATCTAAGGGTTACGTCAGTGGGACCGGTGAATCATGCATGCTGGTTAAATGCGTGGGCAAAGGGCCCGTAGTACCCCCCCCCCCCCCCCCCCCCCCCCCCCCCCCCCCAACCCTCCTTTTTATTTTCTTAAGGAAGGGAAGAAGTGGCCTAAGCACGACAGATGACGTACACTTGAGTGGAAAAGGATCACTTTTGTGAGGCACGACTAACCCTCAGAATGAAGTAGCTCGACCAACCCTTAACCCCCTCGGAAAGTGAGACCATACCTATTTTTCCAGGCTTGTTCAGACATACAGTTCCCACGGAAGATCAAGTTGGTAAGGCGTGTGATGGGAAACATTCCCACATGGTTCGGAGAGCACTGAAGATGAATGAGAGGTTCACCACCACATCATTGCAAGGGGAGCTCGCTTGATTCACAAATTTGTCTGACTCGTAATTAACTTTTGACCCCGTGTTCGATAGCCCGACCATAGTGATGTTAATTGTGGTTACATCCATAAGTAGCTTGGTCCATATTTATTCCATTTCATATATGTCCGAGGATCTGCATAGCCCTCAATTTATGTGTTATTTATCCATTCCTACTTTTTATGCCAATTTTGGTGACTGGAGATAACTCTCTTCAATTATTCCTGGGATGGGAGGGAGTAGGTCTTGCTTCATATTTGTTGATTCATTTCTGGTTTACACGACTTCAGGAAAATAAAGCAGCTACAAAAGCTATGCCTGTCAATCAACTAGGTGATTTTGGATTAGCTCCTGCGATTTTGGGTCATTTTACTCTCTTTCAAATAGTAGACTTTTCAACCATTTTTGCTCGTATGTTTTCCCCTAGAAATTCATGGATTTTTTGCGATATGAGATTGAATTCCATAACTCTGATTTGTATTTTACTTCTTATTGGCGCTGTTGGGAAATCTGCACATATAGGATCGCATATTTGGTTATCTGATGCAATGGAGGGTCCCACTCCAGTATCTGCTTCGATTCATGCAACTACTAATATCTTAGCTGGCATTTTCATCATAGCAAGGTGCTCCCTTTATTTGAATACCCACATACGGCTTTGATTGTTATTACTTCTGCAGAAGCTATGACATCATTCCTTGCGGCAACAACAAAAATCTTACATAACTATCTAAAGAGGGTCATAGCTTATTCAACTTGCAGTCAATTAGGCTATATGATCTTTGCTTGCGACATTTCTAACTGTTTGGTTAGCATCTTTCACTTAATGAATCACGCATTTTTCAAAACATTACTCTTCCTGAGTGCAGGTTCGATGATTCATGCCATGTCGGATGAGAAAGATATGCGGAAGATGGGGGACTTACCTCCTCGTTCCTTTTGACCTATTCCATGATGCTCATGGGCAGCTTACCTTTCATTGGATTTCCTTTTCCAACTGGATTTTACTCCAAAGATGTTATCTTAGAGCTCACTTACACTACGTATACCATCAGTGGTAACTTTTCTTTCTGGTTGGGAAGTGTCTCTATCCTTTTCACTTTTCAATACTCTTTTTGTTTCATATTTATCACATTTCTAGTACCAAATAATTCATTCGAGAAAGACAGTTTATGATGTCATGATGCACCCATTCCTATGGCCATTCCTTCAATACTTCTGTCTCTCTGGATTTGCTGTGACGTTAGCCCATAAGTCAGTCTTGTGCTGTGACGAAGCGGCTGTTGCTCACCCAACATAATCGTATGAGGTCATAATTCACCCAACATGATCATCCGAGGTGAATAAGAATTGAGGATTGGATGCGGACGAAATTCCTACCAATGGCTGAGATGTTCAGTTGACTCCCTCCCCCTTAGTGGGGGTTCGGACCCCTACGAGTGTGCAGAAAAGGGAGGAGGAAAGAGGCCCTGGTGAACCATCATATTAAGTGAACAAGTGTAAGCTTCGCTGCCCGACAGTATGGAGTACTGACCACACCGAGGGATAGGCCCTGAAGCGAAGGATAGGAATGAGAGGAGTCAATGTGTTCCAATTTTTGGCCTTACACCTACCATCCAACGAACCATGGACTAAATGACCACTGCCTGAAAGGACAATGTACAGGGGACTGCCACCCCCCACGAGGTACATCTCGCGCCTATGGGCCGCTATAACTATCCAAGAATACACTTGAAATTGGAAGAAAAACCTACCCGGTGGACTGCCGAGCTACAAGTCCTACGACATAGGAGCGAGATTCTCTAAAAAACCAATGTTGTGGGTGGCAAAGAGGGTCCACTTGGAGACTTGGGATCTTGGCAGGAAATGCGAAGGCTGCTTAAAGCCGGCCGGCTGAAAGAAGAAAGATAAGAAACAAGTTTAGTTCTGATCTGAGTAGACTCAACATAGGGAATACCCTAACCCTGGGAACCGGGGCTTGGCCATCCTGGTCGACGTTAACGGAAAGTTTGTCCGTCAATAGTGTTTCGACCTAGTTAGATTCATAGTCGCATCTACAAACATTTTCCAAGGGGGACAACCCCCCCCACACACACACACCCAAGTCTAGGAATTGATCTATAAAACTTCATAATAAAGGATGACACAATACTTACCTTTTCCTTGGTGAGTTAAAGTGGGGTTCCATCCTCCCTTGCGACCTCAGTCTTTCGTTTCTTATTTCCGCCTTTGACATTTGCTATCTTTTTATCAGCTTTTCATAAACTCCTGCTCGAGCTACTCGAAGAACTCTGCTTCTTACGAAGAACACAAAGATTATCTTGAAAAGAGAACTAGAGCTTTGCTTGATCCATTGAAAGATCCCGTCCAACAGTCATTTGGTACACCCCTCCTCGTATTCGTTTGTCATCACCTTTCCATCATGCAATCCATGTTATGAACGGCTTGTAACCTTGAGGAATTCATCTTCCACTAGTTCGTTCACTCGCACCTCATTATCCTTTGAACGCATTGTCAAGCTCTATGCCAGCTTGTCCTATCTCCGCTCTCGCAGGTACCCAGCTTTTCTTCAGATCATCCTACTTTCGTTCCAGCAAGTCTTCCGTTGGAAGATTTTGTCGTATGAGAAATTCACATCCCTTGTCATCGGAAGCTCGTTCTTGCTTATTGGATTGCTTGGGATGTCTTCCCATCCACTCGACTGAAAGGAGAGGAGTTCTGTCTAACTGAAAGGTTTATGTAGTTCTTAACTTATTTAGCAAAGGTGTTTGAATGGGTGAGATGTCCCAAAGGCTGGCAGTAGTAGTTGAGTGGAGTTTGAAATCCATGTAGTAGATACTTCCCACAACTAAGTTCAATGAGCTTGGAGGGGGAGGATTTGATTGAAAGTGGTGATTTGTTGGCTTGGTGAGAAACTTCCTCGTCAACCAGAGAGAGCTCCTTGAGAGACGCTCATCGTTCTCCATTAGTGAGTTCCTTTGCTGATCTCAAGTGAGTCCATTGAGAGATCTGTTCCTAAGAGGAATACCCTCTCCACGACCCAGTCACTACCTATCACAATTCCTTAGAAGACAATTATAGTTATACAATATAAATCAGCAAACAAAAGTGAAGAATTAGCTTTTGGTGAGAATAATATAAAAAACAATTCAAGTACTCAAAGATAGCTTTAAATGCAAAAATCTAATTTTATGTAATTCTGCAAAGTATTCAACATATATAACAAAAGATTCTATTGTGACGAGATATAAATTAGCTTTTATTTATTGGGAAAAAAATTGTTGGAATATGTAATAAGGTAACAAAATGGCTCCAAATTGTGGGGTTTATTACTATGAAAAGAAAAATCTATGCAACATCTTACATAAAATAAGAAAACACCAACTTAATTTACCGTATTCAAAATATAAAACTGAAGTTAGACATGATCCTTCCATATTTTAAATGTATAAAATATATTTCATTTGACCAATAAAAATTTTATTGAGCGGCTCTGCCAAAGAAGAAATTATTTTTTTGAGGTCACCGGACCGTCCGGTAATGAATCAAAATGTGCCACGTCATTCATTACACAGCGGTACATAATATCAGTACATAACAAAAATGTGACGTGGTGCGCCTTGAATCACCTATAAATGACATCCGGTGACCGCACAAAATAATTTCTCTTGCCAAAAAGGCCATGGTGATTTCTATGATGTCCGGCAGCATATTTCATTTTCCAAAGAATAAGAGACAACTCAGCCTAAGTCAATAACTGCACCCACCAGAAAATGAACCCAATCAATTCTGAAATTATAGCAAAAAGGCAGCAACTTTATGCTTTCAATGCTCCTCAACTACCCTCATCTAAGCAATAAAATCTCCTGCAAAAATGGGTGAGCGAAATTGAAGAGAGATGGAAATGCATTCATCTGTCATTATCGAATATCAAGTCTTAATCAAAATAAGATGTATTTGGACCCGTCTCTTAAGAAAGTTGAGAAAATTTGTTACAAAATAACCTAAATGATTGGTACAGTCATTAATTTGACGGCAAACACATGTCTGAATTCAAAATAGTTTAAACAAGTTGCTTTTTTTTTTGTGGATATTTAGGCTAAATATGGCAAATTCACGCACACATCATATAGCCAAGACTCAAATCCATGACCTCTTGGTTGGTAGCCAAATCTCCCAAACAACAGACTAAGATGAGTTGATCTTTTGATGCATCATGCATGATTTAAAATGGTCAATAATTGTGACGATCACAATACATGATAAACATATCGTTGGCCCATATCTCGCATAAAGACAATACATTTTATAAATTAATTTAAAAATTTTATTAAATACAACTATTGGATTGAATACAAGTAAAAAAAAAACAAGAAATAAAATCTTTAATACTAAAGGAGTTTTGTACAAATTTATAAATTTCTAACTTACAACAACCAAACGATCTCAATTATGAGCTAAAAAGTGCCAAATTTAAATTGATTTTAATGTGCATAAATAAAAATAAAGATGACATCATTACTCTAACATGACAAACATTTTCTGATGATTAAAACGCAAGCATTCAACATATAGCCGCAGAAAAAATTGCTTCTTATATAAAAAAGGACAAATTTCATAACTGTAAAGCAAATTAATTGATAAATCTTGACATGACTTTTGCGTTTCTTACATGAATAAAAGAAATCCTGAAATCTTGATATGACTTTTGCGTTTCTTAAATGAAAAAAAAAAAAAAAGTTTTTAAATTGAAGATGCAGATGATGAATCTTGAAATCCTTTACATCGGAATCTTTTTTGAGGTCAGCTAAATCAATATCAAAGATAGCTCTACAAGGAAAATTTTGGACTAAGTTTTTTTTCTACAATTTCAGCGCAGTATAGGAAATTAGAATGTAAACGTATTGTTCAGAAGTTACTGTTCTACAACAACAAAAAACAGGAAATATATATTTTTGGACATTATTATATAATTGGTGCCTTCAAAATCTTTGATTTCAAATTCTACATTCTATTCTTTCTTTTGGCAGATCTACTTCATTCAAGTCATCATTTGTCAAGATAAAACTATTTCCTTCCTTCTATTGAGTGTTTTATGAACACAATATGATCAATATGGAATTCATAACTATGATTTTTTTATTAATTAGGTAAAATTTTCAACCATTGTTAGAGATTGTTAAAAACATAAATGACTTCTTTAGTAACATACCACTACCTAAAGAATTCAGGGCAATAATACATTTAAATTTCTTCTGATTTTCATGGAAGAATGCATAATTAATATCCAATTAGTTAGAGTCCAATAATTGTTAGTTGCAACAGATAGTAAGATTCCCATAGCTTTCAAGCTGATATAGGTGCAAATCTTTCCATCTAGACAGTGTCCTAGATTTGAGTTAACAATTTACTAACCGAATCAAATATTATCTCTTAAGAGTCCCATATAATTAAACTTCATTGAGAACACCTTTTTTTTTTTCGGGGGGGGGACATTTAGGTCATTTAATGCAAACTCACACACATAACGCATACACAAAGATTCAAATACTAGACCTCTTAGTTGGAAGCTTAAGCTCTCAACCAACAGACCAAGGTGAGATGTGTATTGAGAACACCCACTCACGTTATATTATAGTCTTCTTTCTAAGTAAGTCCATTTTTTTTTCTATAAAGCTCTCATCTTCTCAAAACCCGCTTTTTCACTTCCGTACTTGTACTCTTATATTTTTGGAATCTTCATAACAAAAATTTGAGTGTCAAAAGCACTACAGAAAAATCATTGATTACCGACACAATTTGGTATTTTTCAGCGGAAATTAGAAATATGGCGAATTCTTTTTTTCACGCGTAAAAATCACGTAGCAAACATACCGGCGGAATTTTTTTTCTGTCGAAAATATTTTCTAGTGGATTTACATTGTGTTTTTGGCTGCAGTTGGAGCAGCGGCTTACAGAGGATTGCCGCCAAGATTTTTGGTAGTATTAGCACATTACCGACGCATAGACCATAGTAAAACCGTCGGTAATTTTTGGCGGCAATGACCGCCGCTATTTTCTGGCGCCTTTTCCGACTATTTTCATAATGATTATGGCAGCTTATGAAATTGCCCGATATCGACTTTTTTGGCGGCTAGGCTGCCGGTAAGCCATCGAAAAGCTGTAGGAATTTGAAAAAAAAATGATAGCCTCCCCTCTGTCCACACACATTTCCATAATTTGTACCTGCAACAATTGAATAAAATGCACAAATAAAATCCACTAACAATATATTAACAATCAACACATATTAAAACAATTGAAAACATAAAATAAAAGAAATAAACAAACTTTCAAACATAATAAAACATAAAGTTCAATATAAACAATCTTTAAAATGTAAAATTCAACTACAAGAAAGAGTTTACATCAAAGTTCTCAAAGAAAAACTTATTCTTCAAACTTCAACAACTTCAACATTATTTAATCATCTTCTATGTCCTCACTGCCCTATGACTCATACACAAGCTCCTGCTCTTGTTTCATCTGATTTTTAGCTAGATACGATCATAGCTCTGTCTGCATCTCAGCTTGAATCTATCTCATCTCCTCTATCTCTCTTATCAGAACAAAAATGCTCTGACTGACAGTTTCTTAAACTCCACTAGCATCATAGAATGTTAAGGTGGATATATTGCTCTTAATAGCATATCCTTGTGAACCTATTCCGCAAGCCATCCCCTTCTGCCTTCCTCCAATAACTTCTGACCATGTATGGTATTCAAAGTACTAGGTCGATCCTAAAGATGATTTGTCACTAGCAGCGGCTGACCCTCTCGAAGTCATATAAAATAATCCTACGAGAATAAATCCATAAAAATAAATTTTTATTTATTTTTATTATTACTTAAAAAATGACACTCTTACATGAATCCTTTAAGAAATTGTGTTAATACTAGGGCATCCCCTGGAAGCGACGTACTGTATAGCCTGAATACAGTGACAAGTATGCAAGGGCGGCTGCACCGACACCCGAGTGAAGTGTTAAATGGCAAGGGTTCCCACATCATGGACGGATACTAAAAAACATTTAGTATCATGGTAAAGAAGCTAGTCCATGATACTAAAAAACATGAAACTAAAATTATGGTAGGAACTTGGAATATAGGTTCCCTTACAAGAAAATTAATGGAATTAATATATATTATGATTCATAGTAAATATTTTGTATATTCAGGAAACTAAAAGGGTTGGAGAGAAGGCTAAGGAAATTGATAGTTTAGGATTTAAACTTTGGTATTTTGGTAGGAGTCATGCTAGAAATAGTGTATGTGTTATTATAGATAAGATTTTGAAGTATAATGTCATAGAAATTAATAGGATTGGAGGTAGAATTATACCTTTAAAGATTGTTGTTGATGCAAAAATTGTTAATATTATAAGTGTTTATGCTCCTCAAATAGGTTTGGATATGAGTTCTAAATTAAATTTTTGAAATGACTTAGAAGAATTAATACA